>JANHGL010016217.1:0-18879 GCA_024611195.1 Ceyx melanurus
TATTCTTATTCTTATTCTTATTCTTATTCTTATTCTTATTCTTATTCTTATTCTTATTCTTATTCTTATTCTTATTCAATGTGCAAATAAAGCACCCCAGGAGCGTTACCAGCATGTGGAATCTAATCCTGGGAGATTAATTTCTGAGAGCAGAATAGGGGTGAGCCAATGCAGCAGCTCCTGCGCATCGCTGCCGGTTGCAGCCAGTGTGCCCAGCACTGCAGAGCAAGCTGGGCTGTGCCAGATGGGGAGGACAGGGACCCACGCCCTGGTATGTCACCTGGTACCTGCCTTTGTGCCCACATGGCACCTGCTTCCCAGGGCAGCCCCCAGCACACCTAGCAAGCTCTCAGTGAGCTCCCTGGTTCTCCCAAAGAGGTGCAGCCAGCACCAAACATTATCTTCCAGAAGTTTCCTTTCTCACATAATCACTGAGCTGTGTGGAGGCCAGAGCACAGGCAGCACCCTGGCAGGGCTCTTGTTTTTAAATAAAAGCCTTAAGAATTAAGGGGCTCCCAAGATCTTTTCCTTCTTAAAGTCTAATTTAGTTGTTTTTTTTTAATTTGTAAGAGACTTAACAAAAGTGTTGCCTTGAGTTTGCTGATTATTTCAGCCCGTGGTTAGGAGAAGGGAAGGCATTACTGCTTATAAATGGGAGAAATATTCATGCACAGCATTAAGCGAGCAGCCCCTCAGCTACCCGAGCCCCTGGTAAAGCATCACCTTAATAACACGCTCTGGGAGGCCAGCAGGCAAACCCAAGCAGCTGCTTTTGGGGCAACCTCCAGAAGAATGGTCACAGAACAACTGGTCGTTAACACTGCACGGGAACAACAGCGTCTCCATCTGCCAGAGCGGCTGCGGACGGGTCTTATTTTAGGGCATTTCTTCCCTTTTGAGGTCAATGAGCAGCCTTGTGGTCACAGCACAGTGGGCACATGGGAGACGCAGGGTTCCCTGGGAAGGGTGGCACCCTGCATTTCACCTGCAAAACACACTGTTCTCTTCCCAACAACACCCTTTTCCACCAGGAAAACTGGGCTGCTGTGGCAAGTCATGCCAGACAGCGCTGCCGAAGCCAAGCTGACAGGAGGGAAGGCAAATGTCCCTGCTCAGACACATCCCCCTGCCCACAGCTCACCTGCCATGCCAGGTACTGCTTCTGACAGTACAGCTTTGATTTCACCATGTCATGTTATTTGCAGCGACACCGGGTGAGTCCTGGGAAAACCCCCCAAACCCCAGGTGCATTCTTGTCACTCAGGGCTGGAAGGAGAGATGGCTCATGACAGCAGCCACCACCCTGCCCAGGCTGAGCTGCACAGACCTCTCTGCAAGACTGCTGGGGAATGAGACTGTAATGGGAAAAGCAGTCAATAATTCAAGGGGCATTGATTGAAACCAGATCTATTCTTCTTTAATTTCTATTTTATCCAAGGGTTTTTTTTCTACCTCTTTTTTTTTCTTTTTCTTTTTTTTTCCCCCCTTCATCTGAGAGCTCCAGGGATTTCTCTCATGATAAAAGCACCTGCTCACCAGCACTGGCTCATATTCAACTTATTATTATTTTCTCCCATTCTTTCAGTTGTCTGGATAATTCATGGGGCGCTTGGAGACGCAGAGGACTGTCAGTGCCCTGGTGAGGTCCCGGTTCTGCTGGTCCCTGCCGGGGCTTGGAGGCTGGCACAGCACCACTGGCACAGCATCCCCAGCACAGCCCGGGAAGAGTAAGAGCCGGGAAGTCCCTGGCAGCATCTGTGCCCCGGCTTCATCCCGTTCCCTCTACTCTCTGCTGAAATTCAATTATCTCCTCCCCATCCGTTTCACCTTGAAGGCAGCACACAAGCTCCCGGGCACAAGCTGACGATGGCCTCAACAGGACAATTTTAACCTTCATTCTGCAAATCGCTCCTCGTACGTTCCATTTCATAAGATCTAAATGACCCGTGGTTCTTCCTTTTACGTTTTCCTGTCTCTCAAACACAGCTCTGGCTTTTTTAACTCAGGGTTTGGAGCGCGCCTGTTTCCGCGCCAGCCGAGGACCCGGTTCCTCTCTCGCTCGGCGTTCCTGAGTTTTTGTTTTGTCACGCCGCTCTGTTCCTAATGAGCTGTTAATGATATGACCATTACCTATGCAAATTAAGAGAGCGGTGGTTTTCACCTGGAGACAGAGGCTGCTCCTTTAGCATGGGAGATAATAAATCATGCCAGCGTTTTTATTAAACTGCAACTCTTGTGGGACCCGGTGCTCCGCGAATCTCCACCGTGAGCTGCAGCGATACAATCAACACCTTCCACAGAACGGCACTGGACAATTGGGCAGGGAAGAGCCACTTTACCTCTGTTTTAATTAGGCAAACAAATAAAGCGCGATGTCTAAATACCCTCGGCAGCCATAGGCAGCCTGCTCGGCTGCGCCTGGCCGCGGCTCTGCCGGCGGCGAATCCTTTCCAAAGGGCCGGTTCGTGCTGTGGGAGTCTGGGATGAACCTGCGCTGTGGGGATGGATGTCGTGGAGCATCCTCTCACCTTCACCCCCGATGCTGCCAGAGCCGTGCATGGCACGGTGCAGCAGCATGAGCTCTTGGCCAGCCCAGCCCGCTGAGCCTCTACCAGCTCCAAACCACACGTAAAGTAGCTCCAAAACCTTCTCCTGAGCACCCCCCAACTCCACAGGTCCATCTCGGGGTGTCTCCGGGTTACACACAGGTACATGGCACATGGCTGATGCCCTGGCACCCCGCCAAGTGGCTACAGGAGATTAAATCTCAACTTTCACGTATTTTCAAGCCTGGCTAGGTTGTAGGAATTAATCTCTAAAGCACTTCTCCTTCCTTTTCTTTTCGAGGGCTTTAATTAAATATCTCTTTGTTTGAAGGCAGCCGCTGGTGGCTCTGAGCTCTCCTGTGCTTTATCAGCGACAGCAAGGAGATAACTGTCCAGAATCTCACCTGACCTTTCCTCGGCTCACAAGAAATGGCATTTGGAGGCTTCATTCTTCTATTCTTTCATATTATCTTCTGCTTTTTCTACTCTCTACCACATGCTATGGTTTCTGATAGTGAATGATGAGTTGCTATCAGAAATATGAAGAAAAGAACCTAAAATATCCCTGGCAGTTTAACAGCCTTGGAAGCAGAAGGGCTTGTCTCTCG
The DNA here is from genome assembly GCA_024611195.1 of Ceyx melanurus. Taxonomy (NCBI): domain Eukaryota; kingdom Metazoa; phylum Chordata; class Aves; order Coraciiformes; family Alcedinidae; genus Ceyx; species Ceyx melanurus. The sequence goes on from JANHGL010016217.1 coordinate 3,155, forward strand.
CTGGCCATCGTAAGCAGTTGCCAGGAGCACAGAAGGTCAGACTTTAATGAACTGGTGAGAATTAAACACAAGCAATGAAATGGAGAGGTGCCCCAGTGGCTTGAACTGAGTTTAAAGCAACTGACCTTTGGAAAGAATGAAACAATTCTTTCTTAAATGTTCAAACAATGCTTGTTTTTTATTTCCTCCTTTGTAGCCTGATGCTTCTCAGGCAAACGGAGGTGGTGGCTGGACCAGCAGCACCTCAGGAGCTCTTCCTTGCTGAGACAGTGTGGCAGGGGATTGGACTCCAGCACTTACCACATATAACCATGGAGAGAAAAGTAGAATCTCCCTGGAGCTTTACATCCTGAGCCTCACAGCATCATGGTGCAAAGGTAGAGCGAGAGCTGTGCCACGTCCCAGTCACGGGTACTTGGTGTGCTGAGCTCAGCCTCCTTTCAGCACAAGGGCTGAACACATAGGCCCTGATTTGGGTAAGGGGATCTGTTGCTGCCATGCTGCTGACAGCCTCTCTGCGCTCCATGGGCAGTGGGGGATGAGAAGGATGGGGAAGCAAAGGTGCTAAAATACAGACTTTAATAAAAAATATTCCTCAGTGTGATGCATAGCAGCAGCACAGTGAATAAATCCATTTTAATGGAATTACCCATTTCAGTTCCCAACTTAATTGAGCTTTGTCCTGTAACTTAGCATGAGTGCCTCTCTTAATTAACCCCATGCAGGCTGTGAAGTGTTTTACCACCACTTGCAGACACACCCAAAGGTTCGCTGGATACCTGCATGACAAGATTACCAGGGTTTGGGAGCTTGGATGTCACCAGGAGAAACATCCCTGCTGGTAACTCACCGCACTGGATAGAAAATTGTCTGGCTGCAGAGCATGAGGAGGAGCTGCAGAGTCTGCTGGTAGTTGTTCATGGGATGGAATTTTGAACATTGTTACCTGCAAGGTGTGTTCAGCACAGCCCTGAACCTCCTGTGCTCACCTCACACCAAACATTACAAATCAGGAACAAAAATCAGCACTGCTCTTTGCAGCTCTCACCCCACTTTGGGAGGTGGGAAGACCACACGTGGATGGAAAAGTTGCTAGAGCCAACAAGTTTCTTCCTCAAAGACAGTATCTCACACTCTTGGAGGCCAGCTAAGCCCAAGGAAGCCTGTCCAGCTACTTAATAAGTCATTGAGGATGTGTAGTTTAATTAACTTACCCAAAATTCCTCCTTTCTCCTTCCTATTCCTGCTATTAATATTTTTCTCTATCTGATAATGCAGCACAGCTAATTCTTTCTGGCTTTATAATGAACGGTGCCATAATGGAAAAAAAAAAAAAAAGGTTAGTGGTGCTTCAGGCAGCTTTTAATTATCCAGCTGAGCAGGTAAAAGCACTTTATTCCCTGCTCGCTCCCCCCACACACGTAACACCTTTGGTTGCCAATTAACTGGGGGGCTCCTTCTACCCCTCTTTGCTTCCCAGCAGAGGAAGCCACGATGTGGCCACAGAGGGGACGGGTGCAGGGACAGGCTGCCACCTTCCACAGCACAGACAAGAAACAGGGATGCAAAGGAAACCTCCTTCCCCCCAGCAAGCAGCAGAGGACCTCTGTCTTCGTGGGAAAACACGCTCAGGCCACCAGGGCTAGGGCACACCAAGTCCTGCAGCTGTGAGGCTGCACATACACAACAACATGTCCGTTAATCAGAAACAACTCAAAGCAAAACTTTCTTTTTTGGGTGGAAATAAATCACTCTTGTTACAAAATAAATGAGGCGTCTGGAATACCAATCGATCAGCAGGGCGGGGAGAGCAGCTCAGCACGAGCAACCACAAGTGGAGGGGAGGGACGGGGAGAACACACCCATGCCACGCATGGCATCTGTGGGAGGGATAGACCTGCTGGGCTGCAGCACCCCAATATCATGGCTGCTCCACACCCCCTTCCCCAGACCCAGCAGCACCACACAGGTAGGGAAACTGAGGCACACACAGCTCTCTTGACACTCTTCCCCACCTCCTCCCAGCTCCCACTCAGCCTGCGCCCCGGCCAGGCGGGTGTATTTGTTTTCTGCTCCAAGTCCTGAATGGAAATGTCACGAGGACAATCACCATGGTGACATTTCAGCAGCTCCATATAGAACGACGCAGGAAATGAATTTCAAAAATCCCTATTAAAAATGGAAGGGCAAAAACAATTTTCTGGTGGAAATTTGTTCTGAGAGGGTTGGTTTACAGACTTTTTTTTAAAGTAAAAGGTCTCAAGCAAAGGAAGTTTGAAGTATCCTGGTTTTCAGGGCTTCATTTCATAATGAAAGAATGGACACAGAGTTGCTGGGGGGGAGGGGTGTTGTAAATTTTTTTTGCAGAACTTAAACTTTGTTGAAACACCATTTATCAATTTTCCCTGCAAGAACCATTTCGCGTTTGGCTGCAATGTAAGGTCATTGGATACAAGGGGAACGCTTCCAGCATGGAAAAATAAACAAGGGTGATATTTTCATGCAATGGGGGCCCAAGACAGCAGGGAAAAGCTGAATGTGCTGCAGCACAGAGACAGGCAATTTGAAGTATTATACTCAATCCACTAACACTAGAGAGCATTGATTAGCGCCATGAGCCTGAAATGATGGGCAGGGCTACACTGGTGTAAGCAGCATTATTTATTTCAGAGGTTGCAAGTGCGAGAAGATTTACAACAAACCTATTTTTTTTCCTCCATCTAATGGGGTTTTTTTTCCTCCATAAAAGTGTAAATTGGAAGATATTGCCCAGCTATAATACAGCAGCAGCACGTACACTTGCGCTTGGGTTGCTTCTGTTTTGCTGTTGCAGATCATCTCGCCGTTGCAGGCACATTAAAGCTCTTTCCTGAAGAATTAGCTCTGTGGGACAACTACTACCAGACACCTTGGGATGCCTGGGGACTCTCAGGAGCTTCTCCAGGGATGGGATGGATCCGGGCTGTACAGGACCTGCACTCATGCCTTTTACAAGTGGTTTGAATGAATTGCTGTTGTTTCTACTAAAAAAAACCCAGCAGCCGGGATGTCCACATTCCAGCCTGGTACAGCTGGACAAGGGCACTGCTCCAGAGGATGATCCCAGCCGAGGGTTTATTCTGCAACCTGGCACGGAACCCAGCACGGAGCTTGGCAAGGCCAGGAGAGGGGGGTGTGATTATTTTAGTCCCTTGTTCCTTCGACTGGCTTGTGCATCACAAAAGAATGCTAATGTTCATGTCTTTATGAAAGCACTCGAGTTCATCAGCTTTGCAAAGAAGAGAAATTAAATCAAGATTTAATTGGGATATGCATGTTTTATTCATGGTACTATCCACAGGAGAAGCCAGACAGCTGAAGGTAAAGAGGAGGAGGAAAAAGAAAAATCTTTTGAAAAGTTGTTTCTTTCTGATTAAATAGAGATAGTTCCCCACTTCAAAGGGAGGGTTCTTTTAATGTATTTTAAATGCTCAAATGTGCCATTCAGATGCCTCTGTGCACCAGGCTGGCAAGGGCAGCATGGTCCCCTCACTGTCCTCCTGCCCATGGCTCTGAGAAGGGCCCCGTGGCATGGCACAGCCTGGGCACGGCACAGCCTGGGCACGGCACAGCCTGGGCACGGCACAGCCTGGCAGCCACTTGCAGAAGGAACCTCCTCTGGTAGCAGATTGTGTGGCATCCATGGTGACCTGAAGATTTCAGGGTTGGTTTTCTCCTCCCACTTGCTGGTGAGACTCCAGTGCTGGGCATTGCCTGCATCTCTGCTGTGGTCCCACAGGTTACTTAGCAGGAGCCCACATCAAACTGGGCTGTACTGGGTGAGAAACTGGATAGCTGACAGGTTCTGGAAAGCACAGAAGGAAGAAAAACTCAGCTTGAGTTTTCAGATCCCCCTTTGCAAGTTTGATGGCTGGGAAACGAGGTGTTTCTGCCTTTCCTGTGGCTGCACCAGGAAGCGAGGAGACTGAATTCCATTTTTTCTGCCTCTCTGCTGAGAAAAAGCCTTCCTTTATTTTTACTTTTACTTTGCATATTTTCATGTATCTCCATTTTCAGAGACTAGAGCTGGACTAAAGCCCCACAATCACAAGGTATGAAGGCTCGTGTGCTATCTGTGGTGCTTTTTCCCCCTCCAAAGCTTAATGTGCAGACACTGTAAGAACAGCTTGATTTTTCTCATTGTGATCCTTTTTTTTGAGGAGAGGTCAAAGCCAGCAGCAAGATGGGAAGGGGTGATACAGGAGACTGCACAGGGAACGGACCAGAGTGACAAGACAGAACTAGTGCTGCTGGAGGAGGTGGGAGAGGACACACAGCACACCTGGCTACAACAGGACTCTGCACAAGCTGAATGCCAAGCAGGTGCTCAAGCAGAACCTTGAAAGGATGGTCTTGAGAAGCACTGAAACACTTTCCTTACAAGACACCACTCCCAGACTGTGCTCAGTAGCTCCCGGGTTTGCAGCAAGTCAAGGGACTCTCAACAGGGCTGGCAAGGACACTGGAGTGGCTGTTATCAGCCACCCTCCTGGCTGCTGCCTGCTCCACCATGGCGACAGTTGTTCTCCTTCCTAAAGCACATCTCTGCTGGAAACCTTCCCCTCTTCTGCCTTTACCAGTCCTAGGGTTCCTCCCTCTCCAAAGGTGGGTGGAGCAGGATGCTCTGGGGAGGATGTAGGAGGGCAGTGCCCAACTGCCCAGCGAGGACCAGGGCTGTGGTCTGGGACCCCGAGGGGGAGGGAAGCAAGATGCAGCAGAGGAGAGAGGCTGAGGGAGGGTGTGAGACAAGAGCCCCAAACACAAGGTTTTAAGGACACGGGGAACTTGCAGTTTGCTTTTTAGAGTGAAACGTGCACATGAGGCACTGAAAGATCTTGGTTGTAAGGGGGAGGGGGATCTGCCCAGCAGCGTTCGTGTCGCTCCTGGTGGGAATTTTTCTATAAAGGACCGATTGTTTGAGTGACGGCGCCTGACAAAAATACAATTGGAAAAGTGGAGGAGAGAAAAAAAAAAGAAAAAAAAAAGAAAAGGAAGAAAAGAAAATCTTCTCTGTAACTCGTGCCCTTCAGAAGCAGCCCCTGTCGTGTTCGGTGCCTGGTGGAGCCGCCGCTGCCTTGGGAGCCTCAGGTCTTTGTTAAGAAAAGGACACGAAGAGAAACACGAGTTCTCCCGAAGGCTCATTATTCAAACTGCTCCAGACCCAGCGTCACCAGTGCCGGTGACTTTGGAAGATGAACAATCTTATCTCCTGGGTGAAAAGGACCATTTGTCGTTTGCTGTCCGGGAGAGAAAGATCACAATAGGCACGAGAGGAAACTTGGAGAATATCTGAGCAAAACTCGCCGGGCGATGTGTGGAGGGGAGCGAGGAGGGAGCGATGCTGCTGCCGAGCACAGGGCCCCCCGAGAGGCAGGGGGGCTAGAGGGATCCTGTCCCAGCCAACACAGCCCGGGCAGCCTCCAGGGCAGCAAAACCTTCCTCACAAGTTACCATCGGTTTCTGCTGAGAGAGTGACGGGCAGGGACGCGGCAGGAGATCCTGCCACAGCAGTTGCTGCAACGACTTGTGAACATTTATCTTCAGGGGGAGCCAGCCAAAACCCGCCTGGCCACAAACAGGATGATCACACGAAATCCTTGCTTTCTGACTGACCTCGTTTGGCCTCAAAACAGGCAACAGGGTGCACTGTAGGATGAGGGGGACCCCCGCACCCACTTTCTCCCCCACCACCCCGATGCGGCAGGTGAGTCAGTCTGAAAGCAGCTCACGTATTCATTCTTGCTGTACCTCAGAGCACGGGCTCTGCTGCAGCCACCTCACCTCCAGAATGCCACCGAGCCTACAGATGTCAAGCTTTGTGTTTTTAATAAAGTCTGACCAAGAGCAACTGCTACTTCTTGTTCCATCAAGAATTGTGCACATGCAAACATGCCCATGGAGCTGAAGTATATCGCACATGGAGTGAAGCAATTTATTCCAGCAGCTACATAAAGAGCTCCTCAAGGAAATGGCTCCCGTTTCCAAATAATGCATGCCAGGCCCATGGGGAAAACCTCGAGGCACAGCAGGGAGGTGGGGATGAGGGGTCTGAAGCATGTGGAAGGTAAAAGACAAGAACTTGCTGGGAGATACACCCTATGCCTGTGGCTTTGCCCTCTGCTTGCAGCCAGCTTTCCTGAGCCCTTGCAGCTGGTGAACAGCCTTCTCCCTCCCTCACTCTGTAGCACCCGTCTGGGTCAGAGCCCTTTGGACGGTGCCTGGCCATTTCCCCATGGCTTGAGCCCACAGGGAGCTGCAGGACCAGGTTCTGAGGCCTGTTCTCCTGGTAGACAAGTGCATCTCTTGCCCAGGGCCCAGAGCAGCAGCCTTTACTGCCAGGGCTGCTGGCACTGCAGGTGTGCCAGGTTAGCATGTTTTCTGGGGACATGGGCAGGGGTTATACTTTGCATAAAGAGAAGCTTTGCCACCCACAAGTTACTGCCAAGCTAGGATATGAGCGGGAAGCACACAGGAGCATCATGGACCAGTCTGTCCCGGGGCTGCCTGGGCATTTGCCCACAAGCATTTGCCTTTGCTGGTGGTTGGAGGCTGCAGTGCCAGCTCCCTGCTCAGCCGGGACACGGACAGGCTTGGTGGGAGCTGGAGCAACGCAGGTGCTGGGAGAGACGGTGCCTGGGCAGAGGTGAGACTCATCACAGGCACGGATCTAATCAAGAGAGGCTTCGCACCCCCTTTCCCCCCTCCCGTATGGCATCTCTTAATGATAAAAGTCCCTGTGGTTTATAATTACCAGTTTGACAAGTTCATGAGTTCTCTGTTAATTATTATAATTAGCTCTCGCTCGGTGAGAACACAGGAGTTTAACAACAATATTAACAATGGGAGGACTATTATCGAGCGTTAACTAGGAGCCGGCTAGGAGGGGTTTGTCCTGCCTGCCAGCGAGACCCGTCACCTGCTCCCCCATCTTCCTTAGCCCTGGCTCAACTTCACGGGAGAGTGAAACCCCCTGAATGACTTTCAATGCCCACCCCGTTTCACGTGCTCCACGGCTGCCGAGACAAGGAACTCATAAAATCTGGTGATGAAATTCCTATGAAAGCCTTTCATCCCCAGAGGACGCAGCACGAGACTGTAGCCTGAGCAAATATTAGAAAAATATCATATTTTCGGCACCCCTAATTTGCTGAAGATGAACGGATTGACTTCTCAAACACGGCAAGATCCCAAATAGATCAACACGGCTCAGCTTTCTTCCTAATTTCCAAGTTCAAATGTATACAAAATGTTTATCTGAAGTGCAGAAGAGCTTAGAGGCAAGCTGTGCAAATAATTAGTTATCTTAGGTGCCTTCACACCTAAAACAGAAGGCTGGAGGCTCTTTTGGATTGTGATTTGAAAAAAAACCCCAAAAATTATTATTTAATCACAGCATTGCATAGCAGAAGCAATGACCGGGAAGCTCTGGGGACCGGTACTGCCAGCGGAAAACGCGTTTTGACACCCGTGTAAAGCTGGTGGGACCAGAGACCTTCCTGCAGAGGATGCAGTCCAAGCCTTGGAAAAACCTGGAGCCAGAGAAGCTCGAGAGTTTTTCCTTTGCTGGAAAACTTCATTTGCTTTTCAGACCAAAAAAAAAAAAAAAAGCTTCTACACGCTCAGGCTGCTTGTGAGAAAGACTCCATTTCAAATACATAGACAATTTCAAATACATACACACTTTTTTTTTTTTTTAACTGTAAACAGGTTTTGAAGGAAAGATCAAAATCTCAATGAAATATTTTGAAGCTGTGGGGATGAAGCGCTTTGCTGTACATGATATGAATTTCCTGGGAGTAATTTCTATTGCAGGGATTTACACTGGCTTTTACATCCCAGAAGCAGACAGGGAAGGAAAAATAACCCCCCCCAAAAAAACAGAAAAGGGTTGAAGCCACAATGATTTTCTCAGGACGGTGCAGCCATTTCCCACTTCCATCAGCCGAGGGAACCGGGATCAGCCCGGGAAGGGCTGGGAGCTGCCTCGGGTCCCACTGCTCGGCATTCAGCCGCCTCCCCCCGCCTCGCTGCTCTGTTCACCAGCCCCCCCGGGGAACAGACTCTCGCAAACATCTCAAGGCTACAGACAGAGGTGAGGAAAAGGCCCCGCACACAAGTCAGAATATATATCCCCGTTGGAAACTCAGCGGCGCAGCAAAGGAGACGGCACGAGGCGGGTCGCGTTCCCGCGTGGAAAAGGATCCAGTCCCTTCCCAGGGAATTATTAAAGGTTTTGCAGCGGGGAACATATAATTTTAAGTGAAGGAATTGCTTCTGCTTTGCCCTTGCAGACAAATCATTGGTTAGCAAGAGCATCGGCGGGGAGCTGCTGGGTTACTCCTCTCCCTAAGCTTTCTGGGAAACTCCTTTGAACACTTACAACATCAGAGCACAGGGCCTGATTTGTTAGACAAGCTAGACTTTATTATTTTTTTAAAAGGGGGATATTATCTTCTGCCTCCAAAGGAAAGGGGAAGAGGAGGAAGTCACTGATACAGAGGGGGGTAGAGACAAGCACAGAACCTCATTATTAAACAAAATAAATAAAATATACTAACAGAAAATGTGTCTTGGCTTTATTACTATATTCTGTCCTCTAAATATTTCATTTCCAACTAATGCACAAGCCAAATGGAAAATTTCAAGCAAAACTGCACTACTTAGAATATGCTTAATTATTGATTCAGCCAGGAGGGAAAAAAAAATATTAAAAAATCAGAGAAGAAAAGGCATCGAGACACCGACAAGTGCTCCGACCCGGAGCTGCTGAGCTGCCCCCTCCTCTCCCGGGGGCAGGGAGCTGCTGCAGCCCGAGCTCTTCCTCGGCCACAGGGTGAGAGAGGACACGAAGGGACTGTGGACTCAATGCACACGGCAGCAGAGCTGGGCACAGCGCGCACAGCACCCCCAGACCCGTGCCCAGCACCCGCAGGATGCTCCCGCTGCCCTGCCCAGCTGGGGGTCTCCAGCCAGCTTCAGGTTTTTTTTTGCCGAGATCACAGCTCACGTCTTTTCGCAACCAAAATCGCTCCCTCAGGGGGTAAAAGCTGAGCAGCACATTAGGGTAAAGAGCCTTGGCACCTGTCGGGATCCCTCCTTAGAGAGGTCCCGCGCCAGCCACCTCCGAGGACAAAACGCAGCCGACTCAAAGCCCCAACTTTCACCCAAAGCCCTTCCGAGGGACCGCCGGGGCTGCCGGGCGGTCCCCACGCAGATCGGACGCACGGAGACAGCAGCCCCCAGCCCTGCGGGGAGCGCATCCCGCACCATCGCCACCGTGGCCCTGTTCCTGCCAAGGTTTGCAGTCGCAGCCCCGCATGGAGGGGTCCTGCCCCAGACACCGGCGCACCGCAGCCCACGCGGGATCGGGAGCTACTCACCCCGGCCGTCCCCATCGCCGTCCCCAGCAGCAGCAGAGCCGAGCCAAATGGAGGGGTCCTGATGCCCTGGGCATTTATACTGAAGCAGGAGCAGCTGGGTTGGGGGTGACAGGGCCAATGGAACTCACCTGTGCTCGTGGCTCCAGCAGCGAAACTGCTTGGGGAAGCCGGGGAAGGGGATGGGACATAGGAAATCGATGGCAAGTTATGGCTGGAGGTAACGAGACCTGGGAGTGTGGCTGCTAAGGGTGGCAGGAGTGAGTTTTTAAGTGTAAATGAACCAAATTTATGCACTGAGACAGGGCTGGAAATCTCTCAGACAAAGCAGTGTAACGGTGCTGGTGTCTGCAGGAAGGAAAACTGAAGCCAGAGTATGTTTGCAAATGGACTCGAGGGACCCAGTTTTCTTCCCCTGCTGGGATAAGTCCAAACTAGACATTCTGAAGTTACGGGACTTGCATTGGAAAAGAAAGGAGGAATGATGGCTGTGGGTGAGCACAGACAGAGCTGCTGGGGTGAGGATGGGCCATCGGGGCAGTCACACCAGCCCTGAGACAACCAGCCCCTGGCTTGTGTAGCTGAGTGTTTTGTGGTCGTGGAAAAAGCCACCAAAAGTCATTTCTAATTCACACCAAAATGTTCCCCTCAAAAACACAGTCTGGAGTCTAATTCTGCACATGCTTGTTGATACCATCGACTGTATCTGTCCTCTTATCTGCTACTCTGGAAAACCACCCACCTTCCCATACCCAAATCCTTTCTAATAAGCTAATTTATCCAGCAAGACATGGATATATTAGAGGCACAGTAGCTGGTTTCACCCTGAAATTAGCCTGAGCTGGAGTTTTCCTGCCACCCTCTCCCTCCAGCATATTTAACCTCAGGGTTGTACCCACACTCGTGGACACCTGTCCTTGAAAACACCCTTATCACCACATTCCCTGGAAACTGAGTTCTGCAGAAGGGTTCCCAGTACCTTAAAGGGATCAAAGAAGGAGGAGAATCACCAGTGGGGTCCTACACAGGGACTGAGTGGCATCTCAGTTGTGGTCACTGGCACAACTGAGAGGTGGGGAGCAGCATGCTGGTGAAGCCAGTGATCAATTAGGAGTTGCACTGAAATGTCAAATTACGGCCTTTTTCCTTTTATTTTTTTTTTGTAAGCGACAGAATTATGCTGTGTTACAGAGAAAGTGACAGGTAATTTGGGACACTGAAGATTTCTCGGGCTCTGTCGTTAATGGGGAGTTTAGCACCAATTCCTCTGTAATTTGCACTTCTGAGAAACCGCGTTATTATAAAGTCAGAAATCTCAAGCACTTTCAACTCGGGGATCTGCCAGAGTGACGATGACCAGGAACTGAGGAGGCCCGAGTCCACAGGTCACCCATTTCAATATCTGAGGCTGGGTGCCTTCCAAAAACGGCCGCTCCAATGGCGGAGCCGAAAATTGGAGGTGACATTCAGAAGTCTCTGAAAATTATAACCCTGACTTCCTCCTTGAAAGCTTATCTGAATCCTGGCTTATCCTTTGATGAGGTTACTGAAAAAGCATTCTGCTCTGAGTACTTGAAAGATAACAGGCAATATATGTGAGCTGGTGTGCTGCTCCCCCGGGGGAAAACACTATCGAACACACCAAGCATGGGACACTAATTAAATGGCCCGAATCATGCTGGACAACATGATCCTGGGGTGCTGTGTTAACTCCTTCACACTCTCACCTACCTGGAGCCAGCGTGTCCACTCATCCAGGTGGGCTTCCATGAGGACGTGGTCCCGGGCATCCCACTCTGGAGCCTGCACATGTTGCCACAGGGAAAAGCCCCCTGTGGGACAGAACTGTGTTCTTGGTGCCTGGCTAACAGGTGAGCATCCCCCAGCAGCCCCTGAGACCTGTGTTAACTGCACAAGTCTCACCAGAAAAGAAGCTCATGGTACATCTGGGAAGATGCTGAGCCAGGGCCCTGGTGAACTCCGCCTGTTGGAAAAGACCTGGCAACATTTGAAGTTTTGCTTAACCTTAGGCAAATGCTTGGGCTTCTTGAATGCTAAACCCTTGGTTATGAGCAAGCATCTTCCTGAGCGTTAGGAAGAAAGGAAAAGTGAGCAGAGAAAGAAGCCTGTGTCGGTGAGAAATGGTGAATCCAGTAATGCTTAATGGGCTGGCAAAGGGGCTATGAAAATTGACCCAGCTCTATTTGTGAGGGAAAATAATGGGGCTTCCTTGATAAAGTGGAGTAGCAATCACAGCTCAAAGGGTGGAAATGAGGAAAGATAATGCACTAAAATAGAAGGTATTATGGCAAAATCAGTATTAATTATGGGGAGGCAAAGTTCTGCCCTCGGAATAGCAGCTGCAGCCATGTTCCTGGGGAAAGGTGGCAGGAAAATGCTATTCTAGCAATTTAGTTTTTAATAACAGCAAATTATGCTTTGTGCAAAGCCTCTTTGTAAAGCTCTAATGTGCCTTCAAGATGCAGGGCCCCAGGTCACACGCCTTTTTTGTCACTCCTCTTCCTCCAGCCAAAGCTCTGAACCTCTGACTGAGGGGCAGGTGGAATTACAACGATGGTTTTCTTTACTCCCAACTCTGACTAACTTAGGACAATTTGTGCACAGCGTGGATGGAAGCAAGGTTTGGAGTGTGCAAATTATTGTTTTTTAAATTGAAAGCACCTTGAGGGGGCGGGGTGTGGCTTGGCTAAGGGGCCAATTCCCATGTGAGTGTTTGCTATGGACAAGTGAGTTCACCCAGTGCAGGGGCTTGTTCCCAGACAGCATTACCCTCCTCTTCCTCCTGCCTGCAGACACCTGGCATTCTCCTGCCATCCCAGTGTGGCCACTCTGCCAGGATGCTCCAGCTTTGCCTCTTCTCTGGTGAGCCTGTAGCCAGAAAGCAGGGAAAAAGAAAAAAAGCCCGTTAATAGCATAATTTATTTTAAAATCAGCTGTCTCTTACTGCTGCCCCAGCCCCAAAATGCCAATAATTGTTGTCTTGTTCCCTGCCACATCCCCAGCCAGCGCCTTCAGCGTCTCAGGCACTGCTGCGTGACATTAGTGGGGAAGTGCTTTGAGTCCCTTACATCAAAAGGATTGAAAAACTATAAATTTAACAGAACATGTTATGCAGGTGAGGAGAAAAAAAAAAAAGTACAAGTTCTGTTGAAAAGGACAGCTCATTTCTCCTTGTTCGGGGGCACGGCTTAAGGCAGCTAATACATCTCCAGGGAAAAAAACCCCAATTTAAACAGATGCAAACCCCTGAAGCCAAGCAATGCCAACAGGTGGGAGAAGCACCCAGGTTCACGGCACATGGGGAAAAGCAGCTGGTCTGGGAAGGTTGTGGGAAGCTGCGAGTGGGTGGCACTGAGTCAGGGCACCTCTAAGAGCATACCCGGATCTCCCATCACGTCCCTTCCCTGCAAGTTGCTTCATAAAGAAAAATGGAACAAAGAAGGGAAGATGAGAAACGAGGAGGACAAGATGAAGCCAGAGGGACCACAGGGCAGGGGAATCTTTTGTGAGTCACCTGTGACAAGTCTCCGTTGTCACTGGGCTGATGCCAGGGCAGTTGCCAGCAGCCTGTGCTCAGTGGCTGGGACAGCAAAGCCCAGCAGCACCAGGGGAAAACTCTTCAAAGGGTCCTTGCCTTGAACACGCCGAGCGATATTTCCACGGGCCCTTAAACAGAATAATTCATTAGTCAGCTCAGAACAATCAATATCGCGCGCCGACAATTTATACACCGACTCTGTTTACCCAGCAGACCCTCTTTGATAATATTATTTATGATTCTAAATAACTCCATCGGTGTTCAATAGAGCTGGGAGGTACCTGGGGGACCGGGGCACAATCAAATTATGAAGACATATGGTTTACTCAGCGCTGGAAACGTTCAACTGCATTTCATTGCTGTTAGTCCTGCCGCAATACCTTCCCTGGTCGGTTATACAACCTCCTTAATGTCGTTTGCTGGATGGGGAGGCTCCTGCAGGGAGAGGGCTCTCGCTCAGCCGGTGGAGAGACGGGGCTGTAAAGGGAATTTTCTCGGGGCTATTCCCGCGTTCACGGAGCTGAAGGACACGCCAAGTAACTCAGTGCACCCCAGGCCACTGCAGCGATTAAACTCCTGCGCTGCCAGGGATCTGAGGAGCGGGCAGGGAGAGGCAGAGGCAGGCAGGGCACTGCCTGCAAGCAGCTCCAGCCCAGAGCTCACCCGGAGAGGCCGCCCAGGCGTCGGCAGGCGCTGATCGGTATGCGGCACGGCACGCTCCGCATCTCCTGGCTGTGTTTATGGTCAATGCATATACTGTGTACGTTTCAATAAAGCTCTTCTGATATACCCCCTGATCCGGCCAAGTGCTGAGTCATTATTATCGACAGAACATCGCACAAGTACTCTGCTGAGCTTCCTCTGGGCTTTGAGGGTGTATAAAGCTCACACTAATGCTATATTGCTCTATAAACTCCAGTCCTCCCTGCAGAGAAGCAATAATTAATCAGACGATGCATGATATGTAACAAATTAAAAAGATAAAACTTCCCAACAAAAATGATGGGACTAGAGAGACGTGGGCTGAGCTTTGCAGCGGGCTGTCCCTGGCATCCCATTTCCCTCACTCCATTGGCATATAACTTACAAGGGCTGGATCCTGCCAGCTGCACAGCTCCCCGGCACAGCACTTAAGCACAAACCACATCATTCCCAGCTGCCCTCAGTGTGTCCTCAGCTGGGGACGTCCACGAGGTCGTGGGGAGCCAGGAGCAGGACGCAAGTGGTGGGAGGGCAGCATGCTCCTTGCAAGCAGGGCAGAGGAAAGCCAGTGCTGCTGCAGAACATGGCCTGGAAATGCTTCTTGACACCCATCCTGCTCACTCCTGGCTTGCAAATAGCCAAGGCTATAAAATAAAGCGATAACTGTTATCACTGTGGAAATATAATCTCAGAGAAAATCCCAGCAGAGTAATAATTAAAACAGGCAGCAAAGACTCTGACAACCCTGGATTTCTATCTGGGTTTCAGCTGTTCCTGCAAGACAATTCCCTTCTGAAAAATCAGCATCTCCTTTCCACAGGAAACTCAGACATTTCAGGACCTGTTTTTGTTCCCCTTAAAGCAGAATGCAGAAGTAAACAGCAACATTTCCTGTAGAACAGAAAGAAAAGACACTTTCAACCCAGAAACCTCAGGGGTTTTTCACTTCCACCTTCCTGAGCAAGCCTGACGTGCTCCTGCTGGAACATGGAGCATCACAGTGATGTGGGACAAGGGTGAGGATGGGTTTGTGGGTGCACAGGGGCAAAAATGCAGGTCCCTAATCACCAAGCTGCCCTTGAACTCTGTGCCAGGCTCGAGTCTAAGGAGTCTCTTAGCCTGTGTGTATCACCCTGCTTTAGTAGCCTTAAAGGAGGTGTTTGGATGTCTATATTTAGTTGTCCTGCTTCCTTTCCTCCTTGACATTTATGAATTTTAGATGTCTTTCACTCTGGGCCTCCAAAGGGCGTTCAGAGAAACATGTGGTGGCCCCTGCACCACGCTTGTCCTCCTGGTGAAACCGTGGCAGGGACATCCCGCAGGCACATGGCTTCTTCAGCTGGGTCATCAGTGATGCTCAGGTACCATGGGGACTGCTGGGATGCTCTCCAGCCTTAAACAGGCGTGTGGGGCTGCTGGAGGGAGGGATGACTGGGAGCAGTGGAAAACCTGAGATTACAAGGGATCAGGGAGATGCTGTCAGAGCACATGGCAACAGGCAGGTGAACCAGGCAGCGGCTGCACTGAGCTGAAGGCCAGTTTGGCAGGGGACTTGTGCAGGAGGGTTGTCAGAGAGCAAGTCTTTCTGAGGCATGGCGGGATGGGGACCCTGTGGATGCCCGCAGTGCACCCACCTTTTTGGGACAGGGTCCCACTCCCATCCTCCTCACCACGGTCTGCTTCGGTGGCACGCCAGGTAGTGTACATCTCATTCCTCCTGCTTAATACCCCGGGCTCCTTAAATGGCGCTGAATCCAACTGAGTGGTGGATAAACATTAGTTTCACAGCTCACAAAGCAGAACTGCCGGCTACTGCCAGTCTCAATGTAATGAGTTCCTCCCAGGACCCCTGGGAGCGGTTAGAGTGGGCTCTGCTTTACCCAAGCTGCCAGTCAAGCTGGTGCCAGGGGGGAAGCGGCGCTGTTAATCTCTCTCCCACCATCCTGCCTGTAGCTGAAATCCCTTCGAGCATGTAACAGTTTTATTTAACGTGCCATCCCACCAGCACACGGACGGGAGCAGCGTGGGCCGCCCGCCCGCCACCCTCC
>JANHGL010016217.1:20305-40230 GCA_024611195.1 Ceyx melanurus
AGGAGTGACAAAGAAAAAGCGACACCCGAGTGCCACACCAAAAAAAGTAAAGAGGAAGAGGGGAAATTTTTGGCACCCCCCCCCCCCCCCCCCCCCCCGCTTTCCCATCGCTCACGCTTGTTTCGAAAGCGGCTGGGATAGCTTTGGCATTAAATAAACATTGTGCAATTGCCTGAGCAGTTCATCATTGTCCTAAGAGCCTGCAGAGAGCTGCGGGAAGGAGGTGCTTGGTTTTCCTGCCTCCTTCTGTTCTCAGGCCACCAAGGACAGAGCTGTAAAGGAGGGTGACAGAGCAAGGCTTTTGCCGAGTCCCCATTTGCCCAGCCTCTCTGCCTTGGGATGGAGCTTTCGGAAGCATCTGGGCAGGAGCCAGCTCTCCCATGGGCAGAGTGCTGCTGGTTTGGAAGGGGCTGGTCCAGGCAGGCAGTGGCCAGGCAGAGCTGTGGCATTCCCGGCAGCGTCTGCATTTTGGACAGCAGGCTGCATGGCGGGGAGCACAACTGTAGATGGACGAGCCTGTCCTGGATGTTTTTCAAGTGGAGATTAACCACTGAGTAGATTCTTTTTATTTAAGATGCCATATGTCTCTTCCCTCTAAATATCTCTTCCATCAGCTACCGCTGTGATTCCCAGTCTGCCTTCCAACCCTGCCTTTGAGACACTATTGCAAACACTTCATAAAACCGTGTTAGATCGGAGATGGAAAATGCTTTGAAGCCTCCTTCTGTCCATTCCCCCGTGTACATCACACCCGAACGTACACGCAGCTGCTTTGCCCGACTCAGAGCCGCAGCAGGCCTGGGACTGTGCACTTCCCACGGGGGAGATGCTGCTTCTAGGCTTGGGGCCGAGCTCTGGTTTGACTCCAGTGACTCATCTGATTACGCTGCAAATTCTCTTCTCTGCTGGTGGAGTGGGGATAGCAGCGTGTCCTCTTCCCTGCTATGAGCCTCAATATATCAGGGCTTGGGAGGCACTTAATGCTATGTAAATGGGAGACGGATCAGCTGTGCCTCAGATAAATGAATTTCACTTAGATTGATGTGTGTGAAGCACTTCCAAAATTAGGCCTATTCTTTTTAAATCAAACATTTTCCCCAAGCCAGTTCAGCTCCATTGATGTAGAGGAAGTCATCAAGTTGCGATTCATCATTGGGTTCAATCAAAGACCTTCAATTCACTGACCCACCGCACACTGCCACCGTCTCCTGCTCTCCGAGAGAGACACAGCTTGGCCAGACACACCAGGAGCAGGGCTCTTCACCTCTCTTCACGGGGCATCCAAGGCTTGGGCTGCAGACTGCACTCTCCAGGGGACTAGAACTACATCAGGTGTCCTGCAGGGAGCTTGGAGAATCTCCTGGATACTCAGGGCTGTCTTCACAGTGCTTCCATGTCAGCAGGTTTGAACTACAAAGTGATGTTTTCCCCAAACATTTACCCTACTGTCCTTGCCCTCATAACTTGATAAGGATCAAATAAAGCCAGCTCCAGTATCTCCAAAATCCCTGCCTCCCTTCTGTGGGTCTCTGCACCTCTCCTGCAACCTCCCTTGCAGGACTGGCCCTATTTGTAGGAGCTCGGGCTGGAAAAGCAGTGCACAGCAACCCCAGCATGTGCTCTGATGCTCATGCTGAACTGTGTTTATGTCATTAAATGCTCTGTAATATACAGATACTATCATAAACCTCACCTCATTCAGTCAGCAAACAGTAAATCCCTCTCACACACAGTAGCATCACCATCAAACTGCACCCAGCTAAGTAACACTGTAGTAAACTCACCAAACTGCACTACAGCTTTGTGCTCACCTACCTGACCAGGCTGCTGCCTCACCCAGCCTCGGGGGCTGCCAGAGGGGAGAGGGCTCTGCAGGCAGCCCCCTCCCCTCTCCAGGAATTTCTCCTCCCTGCCAAAGCCCAGAACTGCCTGACTACAAGTATCCGTCTGGTGTTTACGTGTGGAGGAGCTCAGCTCTCTCCAACTTTTTAACTGCAGATAATCAACAAAGCTGGGCAAATAATTTAGCGCGCATAATTTATTCTATGAATTTTGATTCTTTGCCCACAAGCAGCTTGTGCTTCTCACAAAGGTATCGGTCCTGTGGAATTATGCAGGGGAACGGCTGCCTTGGCCTAGAGCTCGTTCAGCCGGCTGGCAGCGAGCACTCGGCACCCTGAGCATCACAATGCTGGCCGCTTGCTCGCTTTTGATTAGGTGCCTCACTCACATGGTATTTCTTCTGCTGATAGCCTGGGAGAAATCTAACCTTCGAGGGCATCTCCTACGGGCAGAGCATCAGCAGTAGAAACCTCACCCGCATGCCTCGGAGAGCTGCTCCCAGTCCCCGGCCGAGAGGGAGGCATCGTGAAGGGTGGGTACAACAACTGGTTAGCTGAGTAATCAGCAGAACGTGGTCGCATCATCCATATGTTTGCAGCAAACTGCCCCATGCTGTCATTAAATGAGGCTAAATATACTAAACACACCTCGGAGCAGCAGTAAGCACAGCTGTGCTGCTTTTCCCCACTGGCTGGGAAGGGGAGGATGCTGTCAGCCTGGCACCAATTTGCCTGGAACGCTGGTGCTGAAGCTGGAAGTTGAATCACACCGGCTGCGGGCCATCTCTGCGGCGTGACTGGTGCCCTTGCAGCCCCTCCCTGGGACACAGTCTTCTCCACCACTCCCCTGGGAAGGTGCTCAGAATCTGCTCGCCAGCGGCAGCGAGCCCTGCTGCTGTTCCCACCCGTAGCGCCAGCAGCTTCTCGTGTCTTTCCATCTGACGGGCGTCGGAATTGCTGATGGAACTTTTCATTAACAGCTCCTCCAAGGTGGGAGGCGACGTGTTTGTAAAAGGAACGCTGCATCAATGCGCGGGTGTAAATCACCCTGCTGGCTCCGTACTAATATCTTGATTTTTGCCGCTGCCAGCAGCGGGGCGTTGCAATGACTGTCGCTCCACGAATGCCCTCCAGCCCCTTTCTTTATCTTCTAAATGTGGCGATCTTGTTGTCTGCAGGAAGGGCTACGGCCCTTAAACCTGCCTGCCAAGAGAAATACTGATATTTTTTTTTTCTCCACCTGCCTTCAGATATCTGATTAATTCAATGCAAGGAGCAAGGAATTAAGCTCTTTTTTAAAAAGCCAAATACAGAAACATTGATGTAGAAAAACACCATGGCTGTTAGAGCTGTCTTGTGACTAAGGCAGCCTTAAAATTTCTTGTAGCCTGACTTGGCACGCTGGCTTTTAGAGCTAAATGGAGAAGCAAAGTAATCCCAGGTCTTAATGAATAATGTTCAAATCCAACTTTCACTTTCAAATGCACACATACATTCGAGAATGAGTCACAAGGTGTTTGTTGTGCAGTGGAAGAACAGACAAGCTGTGAGGGGTATTTTTATGTGTTTGTGCATCATTGTATATGATATTTTCCTCCACTGTGCTGCTCTGTCCTAGCAGTTTTCTGCAGTGAAATCCATTCAGCTGTACTGGAAACACGGGCGCTTTATAGAAAATCATTAATAGCGCTACCACAAATGGATGGCTCTGATTTCCTCTCCACAAAGCGATTTGCAAACCCCCTGCTAGAAAATATTCACCCCTATCACCCCAGCCATTAAATAGGAGCTATGGAGGAGATGCCTCC
Organism: Ceyx melanurus; assembly: GCA_024611195.1. Taxonomy (NCBI): domain Eukaryota; kingdom Metazoa; phylum Chordata; class Aves; order Coraciiformes; family Alcedinidae; genus Ceyx; species Ceyx melanurus. The sequence continues at coordinate 23,955 of JANHGL010016217.1, forward strand.
AGCACAGACAGGGCAGAGCCACCTGCAGCAGCCATCCTGCATGGGCAGCTCGGGGGCAGCACCCGTCCCTATGGCTGGATGCACGTGTGAGCACGGACAGGGGAGGCACAGGCTGACCTGGTGTCCCTATGGTTCCTGATCTGCCCAGATCAACATTCACTCTGGCTAAATCATGTAAGCACAGGAGCACACGGCTGCAAAGGTGCCAGCGGCTGCACAGACACATGGGAGATGCAGGGAAGCGCACAGAGCTTCTCCAGCTCTTTCCATCCTGGCTGTTGTGCCTGTTTGTTTTCTGGTACACTCATCTTGCTGGAATTTTCAACATTTAATTAGTTGAGCCAGCTGCTTCTGCTCTGCAAAGGGCCCTCCAGTTTTGTCTTGGTTTAAACATGGGGTTCTGTTTTCAGCAGGATCAATCCAGGCTCCGGCCGAGCCGCTCAGCTCCCGCCCCCAGGTCCCACGGCTGCTCATCTGTTCGGTGCTGCAGAGAGCCAGAAGCTACGTTCATTTTTAATGGGCGTAAATAAGCAGCAGGAAATCTGGGATGGGTACCCAGGAGGCAGGTTGGTTGAAGGGTGATGCTTTGCCCATTCCTGAGGCTATTCCTCACCCTTTCTTGTCAGGGGAGCTCTGTCCCCACCCCCTCAATGGCATCACAGCTGCAAGGCCACACTCCTCTCCACTGTTCCATGGTTTTGGATAAGGTCTGCCTTCCTTTTGTTCTTCCAAGCATGGACTCTGCCTTGCTTGCTTTGTCCTACTCCACACACCCATGTTTTCTTTCTAGTCCTGTAGCACACAAAACTATTCTATTTTAATCACTTTACACATTCCCCTTCAGTATGTTCCTTTTCCTCCCTGGTCCCTCTCCTCACTCCTTCCCTCACATTTTCTGCCAGCAGATTTGGAAGGGCCAAGGACAAGCCATTCCAGGCATCTCCACATTCCCTTCCTCCAAGAGCCCTGCCCCAGGCTGGCACTGTGAATTCACACCTGGCAGAGGTGAGCAGAGACAGCGGCCCCATCGTGGTGGCTGCAGAGGAGCCCATTGATTTCAGGGGAGCTGGGATTTCAGCCTGATTATCGCTCCCGCTCCTGAAAATACTTCTAAGGCGTTTGCCTTTGGAAAAGGGCAGATTGCCTCAAATGTCAGGTGTCAGCAAAGCCTTTCTGCAGCCCTGGGCAGACTCCCCTCTCTGGCTTCAAATGACACAAAAGGGCCCTGTGCAATTCTATTCACACCAGATGCCATCTCCTGCCTTTAAAGCTGAGAGAAGTTTGCCTGAAAATAGACACGTGAACTTTTTTCCGATCATTCTAATAATTCCCTTTTCTCCTGGGAAATAAATTTTTAATTGTTCTTATTCTTCCATATCACCTTTGAAAGGCATTTGCTTTTTCACTGAAAACCCCAGATAGGAAAACACTTCAAAGTTTTCAATTTTCAGATCCCAGCAAATGTATCGCTTCTGACATAAACAAACAAAGCCCGAACATGTTTAATGAAACAGTTTGGGGTTTCAAAATGAGTGGGTTTGTTTGAGCCAAAAAGACATTTGTAGCTCCAATCCCAAAGACTTTTTCCCAAAACCTATTTAATCCGGCTCTAAAATTCTCCTTGCAGAGAGAGGTGCAACATACACTTGTTTGTGAGTCTGGATTTGCTTCCCCCTCATTAGAGCTGCCAGAGGGGAGACCTGGGTATCTAACCAACAGTAACAGGCATTTTCCCTCTTTCTCCTCTCTAGTTGTTGGGAAGCAGAAGTTCACTATTTTCTCCCGTGCATGGCCCTGTCACCACGTGGCTGATCCCATGCAGGACTGTCAGTCCTGGCCACACCTGGCACATCTAGCACTGGACTTCGGTCAACAGCCCCCGTTTTTACCAGCTAAAAATTCACTTCTAGCAGGTGCTGCCTTCGAAACTGCTGCCCCTGCAGCTGCTCCTGCCAGCAGACTCATTAGCAGAGAAAATCACCAGGAGCAGACACACTGAAGAACCACCCCAGGCACCCCGGCGCTACCAGCTGTGGATCCCGGGGTGCAGAAGCAGCTTCACAGTCACCTCCTGCCCACCCACTGCACCAGGCAATGGGCTCCTGGAGAGGCCGAGACACCAAAGCAAAGAGCCCACACAGCTCTGCAGTACCTGGGCCTGGCTGAGAGCGGGTCCCCCACTGAGAGATGCCAAGCAAAACCCAGTGTTGCTTCCATACCACCAACACTGTGACCTTTTGGAAGGAGCCAGCTGTTGCTGCTGGCCAGCTTGGCAAACTCTAACAGGCGCTGACCCCCTTTGAGGAGACACATCCACCTTCCAGACTTCCCCAGCCACGTATCCCTTAACATCCCCACCATGTTACCCCTGCATGAGCACCCAAGGGAGACCCAGACCCTTAAGCTGCCTTCCCCACTGCCAGGGAGCCCCAGCCATTTCTTTACCCTCCAGCCCACCCCTCACTCATCATCCTCCAGCACAGCTGCAGGGATCAGCAGTACCCAGGGAGTCCCCCAGCACTCACCTGTCACGACAGCCCGGTGATAGTTGTCATCCACCCCAGCTCCTGGAGGGCAGCGCAGGAAAGGCAGCGCAGTCCCAGTCCGAGGCGGTGCCTGAGGCTGGTCACTTCATTGCTGCAGGGCTACACCCGGTAACGACTCCTCCAGCGCTGTTCGAAGCATCTCGCTAAAAGCAAGAAAAAAGAGCATTGAAGTCAAGTGGAAACAGAATTGAGAGAGTTTGGCAGGTCTGACTTGTGAGAAGAGATGAAGGAACTTAACATATAGGCCTGTAAAAGAGGAAAGGGGCAGAGGGAAGAGGACATGAGAAAGCTACAGAAATAATAGAAATAATAAAAATAGTGTTATTTATAAATTGTTCTCAAGGGCTCAGAGGGGCCCAAGCAGACAATTAAAGCACAATAATAATAAACAATAATAATTAAAGCCTCATAAAACAATTTATAGGAAAAGGAAGCAAAATATTCTCAAGCTCATGAAATTCTACAGAAGACATAAAATAAAGGCAAGGGGGAAAACATCCAAGGCTGACTGAAAATATATCACAGGCAGTAATGGTTTTCTGTTAAGGAAAAAGCAACAGAGAGAGGAGCGGTTTAGAGCAGAATGAGGGGAAGAGGCCGTGGTGGTGAGCAAGAGGCACTGACTGCAATTCAAGTGTCCAGGGAGGCACAGTGGCACTTAAACATGTGCTCAGCCACCAACATAACTGCAGGGCCAGGGGTTGCCCATGGCCAGCAGCCATTGCAGAGTGAGAGGGACCCCAGGGCTCCCTCCTGACCTGGCGTGCCCCTGGAAATTGTGGCCTTTCAGGTGGCCTCTCATCTGCTTTCCCCCAAGCCTTGGATGGCACGCAGGGAAGAGCGGGCACCAAACCCAGACCCAGCAGGATGCCTCTCAGTGACATCACATCAGCAGGCTATGTCACATCATCCCCAGCTGCCACACAGCTCAGGGGAGGATGATGCCTCCTGATTAGGAAGTGGAAGACAAGTGCGAGCTCTCGCTCTCTTCCCGCGTGCGTTTGCGCGTGTATGTGCGCTCAGATCCTTCTTGTACATTCTGCGGAGACAGGAGCCGGAGATCAGGGGAGTCTAAAATGCAGCATGACTGCAGCACGTACAAGCAGGAGCGCTCCAGAACGCCTCTGACAAGTTACACCAATTATAGACCAGTTCTTTGTCACATCTGCTAACTCGTCTGCTTGCGTCTCGGGTGGGAGGCTGCGTCTGAAGCGGCAGCAGGAGCGGGGCAGGGGGTGGGTGCAGCAGGGGGGCTGCTTGCGAGGTCTCACCCAGTCCCAGCTCTCCCCAGCCCCAAGGGATGCTCTGTTAGCACGTGGGCAGCGTGGCCACAGGGTCTCCCTGTGCTGGGACTTGTGGGGTCTGTTGGAATAACTCCAAGGGGTTTCTGAACAGGATAATAATGAACCAGCCCAGCCATAGCCAGCTCTAGGAAAGGAGATGCAGCCGGACTTGGCGCACGTGTGGTTTCAGAGCTGGAGAATCCTCATCTTGGAAAACCACTTTGCACTAACAACATTGACTACACAGCAAAAGCCTCTCGCCTCGTTTAAGCCAGCGATGGGGGATGTTTGCAGCCTGAGGACGCTCAGAAAGGGTATATTTTCTGACAGCAGGAAGGTCACCCTGACCAAGCATGCTCCTGCGGCATTCAAATCTGGGAAGGCTGCTCTGGGAGAGCCTTGGAAGGACCCATGGAAGAACCTACACATCCCCTTCCCTCTGGTCAGAAGAATGATGCAGCTCCTTTTTAAATCCAACTACATTTAACTTCCTAACCTCAGACGGATGTTGGTTCTGCACCAACTGAGATGCCAGGGAGAGGGTGGGATACCTGCCTGCAGTCCCCATCCCTGAACAGTCCTGTGCCCTCTCTCCTATCCATCCACCTTCTTCTTAAGCATCCATAGTGTGCATCTTCTGCCTCCTTTCCCCGTGTCTGTAGGGAGAGGTGGATGGAGAGCAGGGCTGGCCTCCAGGGTGAGGATACAGCTGGAGGTGTGGATGGTTCCAGGCAAACTCGTCCCTCCCTGGGTACACAAACAGGTTGCTGTGGAGGGTTTTTAATTTCCTCTGCCACGGAGCGACCGCGTGCCTTTTATACAGAGGGCCTTTAAAGCCTTTGGGAAGCAATTCCAATGTTTTCTATAGGCGCGGGGAGATAATTGAATGCTTTCAAAGAGCGCTCCATGGCAGGGAAAGTTCAATTTCTGCAGCGCGGCGCATCCTGCATTCACCAAGGTTTGTGCTTCAGCATCTCTCCCGCTTCTTATTTCCTAGAAGCTGAATTACTCTCAGCATTTTCCCGTGGCTTCTGTCTGATGAAGCACTTAGGGTTGAGCAGCAAAAACAGACCAAAAGTCAAGCAAAGCCCTTGTCACTAGACAGACAAACAAATAAATACCTGGAAGCAGGGACTGCTCTGCCTCCTGCAACAGGAGAAGCAGGTGCCTGCTCCCTGCACAGTACCCACAGGCAGAAGGGCTCTGACAAGCTATTTTTAGTCCTAACATTGCAGAACAAGAAGTCGCTCCAGGCAATTTTCTTCCTTTTTTTTTTTTTCACCACTCTTTCCTCCCCCCTCCTCTTTTCTCCAAATCATTTACTCAGAGGCAGATCAGAAGTGGTGTTTTGGGGGAGGGAGGGCAAAGTGGGGGGCTCTCTCCTTCCCCATGGTGACTGGTGTGGGGCAGGGTCACTTGCTGGGAGCCCAGCTGGGTACCCTTGGCTGTTGGCACCAGCCCAGCCACCACCTCCCACAAGCTGCACCCGGTGCTATGCAGAGTCACAGGCTCAGAGGCAATGAACTGTCTCTTTTCAGAGTAAGGCTCAGGAGGGTGGTTCTCCTCCCCAGGAAGGTAAATAAGCCCATGTTAATCCTTACCCTGGGGATGCAGCAGTGGGCAAAGTGCTCAGGTCAGGGTTACCAATGGACTGGAATCTCACAGCACCCAAAAACAAAGCACAATGCTTCCCGCCCCGAGCTTCTCCTCACTCATAGGGGGACCTGGTTCTGTGCCAGCTGATTCAATCCAGCTTATCTCTAGTCAAAAGAATAGACCAAGTGAAGTCCCATCTAGCTTGGAGGTGGCAGTGCTTACCTGGAACCACACAGGCTTTGTATCAGCCTCCAAAACAGCGGAGACCACAGCATGGAACAAGCCTACACAAAAAATAAATTGTATTGCATTCAAATATTCCTTAAGTCATTTTAATGTATTTAAGCCTTAATTCATCTTCTCAAAGTTCCTTTTCACTACCCTAATGTGATGTGTTTGACAGAAAGATGAATGACATTATTAAAGAGTCTCTCTGGCAAATTTCAGTAATAAAATGTCCTTTCCCCCCCTCCTGTTCTTTTCTGTGCACATAAACCTTTTGCTTCCTTCATCTTCACAGATAATTCCTGGGCTTCTGGAAGGGGTTCTGGGACACCTCCTGGATCCTTCCCATCCAGTTAATTTAACATGAGTGCCCATGTGGGGAGAGGATCCAGCTGAGTGACACCGTGTGCCCTTGGCAAGGGGAACCTCCTCACATACATGAGGTCCTGGGAGTGAAGTAGGGTGTAGGTAACCACACACACACCTCCTCCTCCTCCTCAGCCAGCTGGTATGAAGGCATCAGGGGCCACCTAGGCTCAGCCTCACCTTCCTCCACACCAGCCCCATGCAGACACCCTCGAAATTTATGCACTACTTCCCTCTTCCATCCTGATTTATCATTTCCAGCATGCCGGAGGAGTCACATACATTAATCATCCTGACTTCTAAACCATCTCCCCTAAATCATTTCTCACGCTGGGAGCCATTTACTGTGAGCACTGGCCAGCCCCTCTCTCTGCAGGATGTAGCATCCCAGCTGGGATGAGTGCCTCGTCCCCCATCCTCTCCAGTCCACCCTCACCAACACAACTACTCCAATGCAGACCTGCAGGCGCGGTCAGAATCAGGTTCCACCGTGTGTACAAGGGCTGAGAGCTCTGCTGGGTCCTTGGCCAACGTCAGTGTAGCATCCAAATAGAGAAAGTCAGGTTGAGATTGCAAAAGAAATTCCAGGTGGAATGTGGAATATTGAAGATACATCTCAGAACGGAGCTGCCGGTGCTTCCGGAGATGGAGAGGAGCAGGGAGGATGGCTCAGTTCTGCCTCTGCACTTGTTCGGCTGTACAGAGAGAGATAATACAGGGAGAGGCTTTCAGGGTCATGGCTGAGTGGGGAAGAAAGAGAATCCCTCTGCTAACCTGCCCTCCAGGGCTGGAGGGGGAATCCTTCAACCCAGGCAAGTCAAAGGCACCACAGACCTTGAACAACAGTTGGGGGAAGCAAGGAGCTTAGGCAGCCTGAACACCTGAGTCTTGCCTGCTCCTCTACAGCCCACCCCAGCTCATCACCCAGTGCCTCATGTTCCAGGCACGTGAGGGATTTTATTTGCCAGGCTTTTGCCTTTGCAAGTTTTGCTCTTTGCCCTGAACAGGAGGAATTTTGCTAACTTTATCTTCTGAATCCCAGCATGTGGAAGAAAGGAGAATAAAACCGTGTCATGACCTGCTCTGTCTGACCTCAGCTGCAGAGGCAGCTGCAAGACATGAATGAATGCACCCAGAACTTTTGCCCAGAATGTGCAACAGCAGCAGAGTCCTGGACGTGGATTTCCAGCTGCAGCAGAGGCTGGGAACAGCAGCACATCACTCGGGGTCCTGTCCTAACCCTGCAGATAGTGGTGTCGGAAGGGGACTGCAGATGAGCAATCTGGTGCAAGTGAGACACTGGGGGGTTCAGAATGTGGAGGGTATGGCCACAAACTACCCTGAGCATCTCAGTACAGGGAAAATCCACCTTGGAGGGCAGTCTCTGCCGATGCACTGGGGTCATGCTGGGCAAGATGAACGCAGGTCAGCCCCAGCTGCAGAAGGATCGTGCTTCCAGCAAAGAAGAGATCTGTTCTCTGGCTGTTTAGACTCTCCAAAGCTTCAGTGATCTACCTAGATTAGGCCTCAACAAGCTGAATTTCTGCTACAGGTAGTGCAGCTGCTCCTTGCTGAATAAAACATGCCCTTCACGCTGCTGTGCCCCAAAGACGAGCTCCAAGAATTCTTTTATTTCTTCTTCTATTCAAGCAGATGCTTTTTTTTTGTAAATGCCTGCAAAGAGGAGTGCTGCTTGTTTCTCTTCTCAGGTTGTTTTGTGCAGAGCATGCTGTTGCTATTTTCATAAACCTCTCCCTTGCTGGGGACACAGGGTGCTGGCACCCACCCCATGAATAACACCTCGAGCCCCTTGAACTACCAGCAGTTGCTCCTCATCTCATCTTCACTGGGTGTTTTCCAAGGGATGCACATCCCACAGGGCCTCTGAAGCAGCACAGGGATGGGACAGCTGCTCTGCCTGGGCTGTCCCACTTCTACCACTGCCCAGTGGTTTCCTAGGCCTGGGGTGAGGCAAGAGCAAAGCCAGGGCCAGGCTCAAGTCTTGTTTCTGTCCACTGCATGAAGCTGCATTTATGCTTGAGCTGAGATGCCACAAACTACTCAGTGGGGATGTTTGTACAGCTTCAGACCTCTAAAACCACTATTCATTTCCATGTCTGCTGTTACCATTTAAAAATTATCTACCAGAGAGCTAGAGGCACTTTCTGCCTGTTGTATTTGGTCCAAGCTGTTTGCTCAGAGTCTCCCGACTCACCATTTTCATTTACTTACAGGGAATACAGCCAGAACGGATTGTTTCTGCTTCGTGCTGGAGTTTTTAAGTAATAGGAAAAGGACAATCAAGTAATGACAGTGGCTGTGCTGTTGTAATTAGACAACAAGACAATTGAGCTCCTGGATGGGAGCTGAACTGCAGCCTGGCCAAGCCCCACGGCTGGTGGCTGCATGCAGAAAGCACGCAGCGTGTGCGCACCCTGGGCGGGCATCGTCCCCACCCTCCAAACCTGCCAAGGAGCTCAGAAATCCCTCTGTGGCACTACAGCGAGCAAGAGCCTTCGTATGCACAAGCAGAGACACGAGCCTGGCATCTGCTCCTGTAATGACATGGCAGATCATTACAACTTGCGACATCCCACTATAAACAGAAGGCTGTAAAACCCTGTAATTTAGGAAGCTGGATTAGGTACTCGGGTGTTCTGCATAATCCAAAAGATAGTGGGTTTCAGGCTGAGTTTTCCTTTTTTGATTTCCTTTTTTTTTTGCTTGCTTTCTTCCCTTCTGGTTGACATGGTTACAGAATCCCGAGGATGGGGTAATAGGACATGACACATGCGTTCGGGTAGACTCAGACATCCACCAATGCCTCCTGGAAAAGTATGACAAGCATGCTGTTTAGAGACAATTCAGCTGCTTTGTCTTCTGGCATGTCTCTCCCTCTCTTTCCTGTTTCCAAAGAGGGATTTGCATGAAGACATCGCTTCCTTTCCTGAAGCTTTCTACCCACTGCTGCCCTTTTGCTACCCAAATCCTCAATTCCCAGCTTGTGCCATCAGAGTTGCTTCTGCTGCGACCCAGTACTATGGCAGAGGGGATCCAGGTGGGGAAATAACCAGCGGCAGGACCAAGAGCTTACAAAAAAATAGCTGGATAGTGGCAAAATTGTTCCTAAATTGAATGTTTTTCAGTTCTTCCGAGCAGTGTCTGCAGTACTTCAAGATTATTCTCTCCCGGGGGGCCTCATAAAAGCTGTAAATACTCCGAATAGCTTTCAAGGCCAGCCTTATGACAGTTCAGCTCTCAAGAAAATATATGCTAATGTGCATCGCCATCATTATCTGGGAGACCTCGCCGCACACGCTTTTGTGTCTACGAAGAAAAGATTTCTGATTACTGGTGTTTTGCTTAAAGTTAAATACATCCAGGCTCTGAAATTCACTGGGAGCATTTTGAAGCATAAGTTGCCTGCTAATGACTCCCATCCACTGTATCCCAGCTCTGGGATTTGTTTAAAGGCTACGGATCACATTTTCCAAGAGCTCTTGATCCTGCTGGAGGTTTGGGGGAGCGGGATGCTGTGCCACGCATGCCTCGCGCCTCCTTGACTCGTGCCCCGCAGATGCAGAGCAACGTCACAAGCACTTCCAGCCTGCTGAACTTCGGAGCTGGCAGCTACCCTTTATCTTCACAGGCTTTCATTTCCATGGAGCTTGAGCAACACACCTCTGGGTCTTGCAGGAATTCTGCAGAGGAGACAAACGAGTTACAGAAAGCAGGTTTCTGCTGAAAGAGAAGCTGGTTCTGAAGCTTGTGTGCAACGTTGACTCTTCGCTCTGTCTCCTGGAGAGTTTTGTACCTTGTCATCAGTGCTGACATGCAACAAAATGGAAACAAGGCTATTTAAAGGCTCCTGTACAGTGGGGTGCTTCAAAACACCATGCTCAGGTGTAAATGTCAATGGGACCAGGACTGTAACGCAGGCACATGCTAAGCTGCTTCACTTAATTGAGGCTGAAAGCACTGAAAGGTAGAAGAAATAAATCAGGGAGACGTGCAAATGGAAGCAGAGAAGCCCCAGCAGATTTACAGCTCCTGCTCTGGCATGAGGCTGTACAAGGTGGCCTGATGCAGGCTGATGTCGGAGGAGGTCATCTTTAAATCAGTGCTCAGAGCAAAAGAAGATGGATACGAAGGGAGGTTCAGGCTGAAGCACGGGCTGCTCCAGAGTCATGGCTATGACTGCAGGGATGCCCAAGAACAGGAGCCCAAACCCGAGCCCAGAGCTTGAACCATCTTCCCTTCTGAGATGTGTTTGCAGCTCCCCTTGGTGGAGGGAAGTGGGGGGACAAGAGCGAGACAGTCAAGAGCCAGAGAAGGGCTTTAGAGGTCCTGTGGAAAGAGAAGTCCTCGCTGTGCTGACAGGCTCCCCAGAGGTGATTTTACCAATTGAGAAGTTCACAGGTTTTGGGGATGGTTATTCTGGTCTGGAGCGTAGGATGCTGTTTACAGATGTTGTGTCACAATGATTTCTGCAGTCATCAAATTTTTTCATCCTGAGGGAAAAACAAAGGTGCTGAGCTTGTACAGAAACCTCCAGGAACCTCTGCGGGGGTCACCTCTCCAGCACCATCTTGCTCTGGGGGGACCAAGTCTGTCACAAGGCCTGAAATAGCCCCCAAATTCCTCTCTCCTGTTCTTCTGAAGTGTCCTTTGCTTTCAAACGGTGTTTATCATGCATGATTGATATTTGACATTACGATGTACCAGGAACACGCACAGCATCACTCCGCTGGGACGCCGCGCTCTTCCCGCAAACACATCCATCAGAGCTGCCAGCGCCACCCTAGCAGGAGGGCAGTGAAGGAGCCACCCCAGGGGAGAAATCCAGGCTGGAGCCCCACCAGGATCTCGGGGAGCAGAAGGGAGTTAAAGGTTCATGCAATTCTGCAGGAAGCCTTCCCCAGCACACCAGGGCCATCAGACAGGCTGAAGGATGCTGCCTGCACTCCACCGCCCAGGGCTGACTGTGCCCTTGAAAGATGGCTGAGAAATCCTTGGTGAGAGCACGGGGAAAGGAGGGCTCCATTGTTCACAACAGAGGGAAGAAGGGAGAGCAGCAGCAGGACAGCCAGAAACACCACGGTCTTTAACAGTGGATGTATCCATCCCGATTGCCCTTTGCTGTCATTTGCAAGGCACTTGCAACCTCTTTCTGACCCACGCCTGTGTATGTGCACATTTGGAGGAGGTGGATGAGATCCACAAAGCCATTCTTATCATAGTGCCCATGTATTAATTTTATTTATTACATGCTGCCTTTGCTAATAATTTGAAGGCCTGGTGCTCATCTCTTACAAGACCTCTCAGGTTCCAGTAGAAGAAAAGGCCGTGGTGAAGGTGGGAATGATGCCCCATGTCATGGAGAGGATGCCTGTGCCCCAGAGGAAGGGCCTGACTGCAGGACCCCACCAGGACTGAATTTAGCTCAGAGAGGACTTGGGAGCAATAAACAGGTCCTTGTTGATTTCACTTGAACTTCCCATTATTCCTGTGCTGTGGGCAGAGAGGACTTCACGCTGCTTGGTAACTATTATTGTTTCACCTGCTCTCCAATAGAACCCGAGGGCTCTTTGGTAAATGAACGAGCACTCTTCCCAGCTCCGCACCCCCTCTCCTGCACATCCAGGAAGGGTATTGGGTCCCCAGGGCTCCCCTCGAGCCCTAGCAAGCAGCAGGCAGGAGTGGGACCAAGCCAGCACCTCCTCCCCTCCCCAGCAGTTCAGGCTCCCAAAGCAATTCATTAATATGCGTAGCTCTGACATCCCCCAAATCACTGGTGGGGAAGTGCTGCCTCTAATTGATTTGAGATGCATCAGCCGAGCCTCCCGACCAGCTCTGCCGGGCCTGTATGTAATAAGGGCAACGCACTGGAAAGAGGGGAATTACTCTTGACACTGGGATTATATCTCTGCCAACAGCATCAATATTCTATTAAAGATATGTGATAATATAACACTAATTACCAATTGAGGGGCCATTAAAGGAAGCCTACAAACAGCAGTTCGATCTCACCTTTCAGATTAAAAACACCACAATGATTTCCTGTTCCTTGTACTTTATTTCTGTGTTTTCTGCCCATGCATAATGCAGCAATGCAAATTGCCAGCGCATCCCTAGAAGATTACTGCTGTCACCTGCCATCCAAGGGTAACAGCTGCCTAAACCTGGACCAAGCCAGGAAGGAGATAAGTCACGTCTACAAGCTAACAATGGGATAGAAAAGAAGTCATCTCCCACTTCCATTTGGCCACATTCCTAAGGCCAACATTATCAACAGCCACCACTTAGCAGGAGAAGAAAACACAAATTATTTGGGATAAACTGGGACCAGCCTGTCCCTGCAAAGCCTTCTGGGGGCTCTGCATTCAGTTTCTGGAAGAAACACATTTGTTCTTTCCATGCTCCTACCCTATTCCCAACAGTCCCACTGGCACCAGCAGCAATCTCACAGAAAACAGTTTAAAAGCCAACTGGTCACACTCAGGCTGATGGCTGCACTGGAGGGGGGACGTCCAGCACAGCATCCACCCCTCCAAGAGCTGGTCTACACTTGGCCTCTTGGTGCAGCACCCCCCCAAGGCATTAAAAAAGTCATCAACCCCAAGGGGGTCCAGGGTCCCCAACCCAGCCCTGAGGCAGCTCTTCACATCTGCTGGACCAGCAATTCCCCAGTGTCAGTGACTTGCCCCTCCCTCTACAAGTGGAGCTGCCAGGCTCGAATATTTCTGAAGCCGGACCAAGCCAGTTCAGGCCTTCCAAGGCTTTAGAGATGAAAGACATTGGGCCGATTTTATAGATTTCATTATTATGTATTTGTTTCTACAGCCATGGCAGGCAGACAGCCTACGACAGTGGTCACAAGGTTAATGAAATTGAAACAAAGAACATGCACTCCAAAAAATCCTCACCGTGCCAACAAGCCTCAGTGCCCAAAGCTGCAGAACCTTATGTGGGATGACGGCCTGAAAGACACAACCAGCCTTCTGGGGCATCCCCACCAGCACCCAAGCACCACGGCAGGCACAGCCCCCTCTCAAATGTAGTTACAGGTGATAACAGAAGGAAGGCTATAGCTTAAGAGGCAGCACCATTCCCATGCAGAACAGAGGAACTAGAACATGCCTCCTGCTCCTGGTCTGCATCAGTGGCATGGTTCAGCTCACTGTGCCCCTTTCAGGGGGCAGCATCCAGGAGCACTGTTAAACACACAGGACCAAAAAGAACCAAGTGAAGCTCTGCAGAGGCTGAGGGAGGCAAGGTGGGAGCAACTGCAGCAAAGGGAACTCCCCAAACATTTGTTTCCCTGCATGGAGCAGTGCCTGCCAGCCATGCACTATTTTAATGAGACAGTAATATTCTATCAGTTCTACAAGCTATAGATTGAAGCCACAAAGAGAAATCATCTGAAACTCCATATGATCAATCTTGTCAAAACACGTTCATTTAATCCCTTACAAATGAAAGGGGGATGCGTTTGAAATGTCATCCTTGGGGTCTGGGAGCCAGGTTCCTATAAATCAGTCAATCCAGGTAAACCGTATTATTTAGCAGCTACTTGACAGCTGACATGCCAAAAACATTGTGGAACTATGCACACAGGGTTCACATTATCTCAGACATAAGAATTACATATTTTTTTTACTGTTACCTTTCCATGACTAAGCACCCATCACGCAGAGGTACACGGGGAGGAGACAGATGAGCAGAGGCCACGCAGGGACTCATGGCAGCGCAAACCCACGGGGCAACCTGTGGACTCGTGAGCTCACAGGGCTGACAAGAAGGGACACCCATGTAAAAAACACCAGGCAACACCCAATTCCCCCGGGGGACTCAGTCCTTACTCAAGAGGCCTTTCTGCAGTGAGCCCCCAGCACCCCAAGAACAGCCTAGTCCATGGTGAGCAGCCACCCCCCAGAGCATCATCTGGTGAAACACAGATGCCCTTACTCACAGCAAGTTCACTGCTCTCCAGCAACAAACGCATAAAATATAAGCAATCTGGGACCATTTTCTGCGACACCTCGGGAAAGGACTGACCTCGCAGCCCTGTTGCAGAGCTGGGGAGAATCAAGAGCATCAATTTTCTTTGTACCACCGGGTGCAGCACTTCACCTCCTGAATCTCGTTTAGCTTATGGGCTTTCTAACCTTCACCCTTGCCAGAGGTAAGCTGTAAGGCATCTCCTGACAAAGGATCTTAACTGCATCCCAAAGGTACTTAAACTGCTTCCTGCAACAGGTACCCCCAGTAATGCCCCCCCATCCCAGGACCTTCTTCTGGGGATTGAGATGGTGCAGGGGCCTTTTTCTGGCAAACTCCTGCAGCCCATTTAACAGAAAAGATGTCTGACAGATATGACAACGGACAGGGATCAGTTGGGCTCTTTATTGGTTCTGAAGGTGCTTCTATTTAAAACAATTTGTTAGGCTCCCCATGATTTACTGCTGTGCTGGAAAATGGGGCTGAGTATTGATTCTTTGCCTTTTCTATTGCAAATGGGTGTAATGCTTTATAGTATGTCAGAATAATAGCAGTGGGCACTTTATCAATGTCAAATGTTAAAAATGATCAGCTATTGTGATGTAGGAGATTAAATATGAAAGCTTGATGGGTATATAAAAGCAAAATGGCAATAATAAAGGGATTTTTATGTTCAACTCGTTGCTCTCCTGAATCTACCTGGGGAGCTATTAGAACCAATTGTGCTGATCAGTGACATATCACCATGGGTTAAAAGAACTGGGAAGTGCTGGGTTTAACTCCCCAGGGGTTAGGGGGCGAAAGTTGAGCCCTGCCCTTCCCTGCCAGGACTGCAGAATTTCCCACCTGAGGCTCAGGGCTGGGGCATCCATCTGGCTCTGCAGAGCTGAGCAGCCTCTTGGACCCCTTCTCTCTAGAAGGGATGAGCCACCAAGCACACACAGTTCCTCCCTGGGGAAAGTCACGGACACAACAGGCTGGGATTTGGTGCAGAGGGATCTGACAGCAGAGCCAGGGGGATTTAGGGCTGCCAGCACTGTGCAAATGGACCTGTCTCTGCAATGAGCCCAAACCAGACCAGAAAAACCCCATGTTCTCACAGTTCCCTCACTTCCGCAAGCCAGACAAGAAAACTAATTGCAGAGTCACTTAATGTATCGATTGAAAAGGCTGAGAAGCAGTAACTAATGCAAAACATTCAACTCGGACACGGCCCCAGGACCTGCTGAGAGCAGCAGCATCAGCTTTCAGCTCTCGCTGAACACAGTTTGTAAGATGCAAGTTCACTCACATGTTGTTGTTTTTTAAACTCAGAAAGCAAAGACCTTTCCAGGAGGACGTTTTCAAGACTAACTGGCCCTTAGCTTTTTAAATCTGAAGCATAAGCATCTGTCAAACACCTCTGTTCTCCACTAAGCCAAGAGCAATATGTTGAGCTGGTTTAAGCTGGCTGCTAAGATGGCTGTGGGAGAGACAGTTGCAGAGGCAGAAGCAGCTGTTTTGAGAGCAGAGCTTCCCAGAGCACAAGAACAAGGTGGAAACCTCGAGAGAAGCCTGGATCCAGAGCTGAATAGCCTCACCTCTGTGCCCGACGCCGTGCTCACCTCCAGGGCTTGCTCACTGCCCTCCAGTCCCCGTTGCCTTCTCCAGGGAAAGTGCTGCTAGCAGCTTACTGGCGCCCTGGGTCCAACTGCTAAAAATACTCCTTCTCAGCTCCTTTCCTCCCCCCAGCACACAAACCTCCTCCTAAACAGCCGCTGCCCCCAGCAGCAGCCCTTTTATAGCCCGGGCAGCCCCCAGTCCTGACAGCAGATCCCCCTGACCGCAAACAGCTGTGCAACTCCGGCAGCCGGGATGCCCTTTAGCCCCTTCCCACCTGCTGCCACCCCGTCCCGAGCCCGCTCAAAGAGCAGTGCCATTTCAGAAAGGGGTAAATTGGCTGGTTGAGGGTCTTCATTGCCCCGACAGTGAAAAAGAAACGTTCGACCAGGTGGATAAACCCCCGCGCCGGAGCCGTTGTCTCTGGAGCGGGGAGCGGCCGCGGCGGAGCGCGGGCACCGGCGGCAGCTGCCAGCGGGGGTGCGGGGCTGGCGATGCTCGACGTGCCGGTTTCTGGCAGAGTGACAGGTTTCGGGGCTGGAAGCGAAGCGAGGATCCGGCCTCCTCGGCCCAGAGGAGCGGCAGAAAGACGCGTCGCTGGCACCGCCGCGTTTGCTGCAGACAAGAGCTGCTCCCCGAGCGCATCCTTCCCGGCACCCC
>JANHGL010016218.1:0-47241 GCA_024611195.1 Ceyx melanurus
AAGGAAGGAAGGAAGGAAGGAAGGAAGGAAGGAAGGAAGGAAGGAAGGAAGGAAGGAAGGAAGGAAGGAAGGAACAGCAGTCAAAGTAAACTCTCTGGAAAGCTTTTGGAGCACAGGAAAATGAGAATGGAAGTCAAAAGATAAGGACTTTTTGGAAAAAAAAATATTACAAGAGAGTGTGAATGGTGACATGAAATCAAGACAACTACATAAGGAGCAAAAGTAACCGTCAACATAAAGAGCTAGGCAAGGAGGCCACTGACTTATGTACACACCTTCATTACCATGCTTAAATAAAATTCCCGCAGTAATTGTTCGGACCTGACTGGCAGCCTGTTGTAGGCAGCTGCAGACAACAGTTATTCTAACTTCAACCCCATGTAGAAGTAAAAATGAATTAATAACAATCAGACCTATGAAAGTCGCTTGACATAATTTGATTGCAACAAGACTTGTCAAAATAAACCAGATTTCATTCTTCAGTGAGGTTACTTGCTGGCTGATGCTGTACTATATATACATAATAGATGTAATGGATGCATTTTTGATTTTCTATCTTCACATATACACACAAATTGAGAAGTTGGCACTATATGATATCAATAACCTCACACTAAACTATTTTAAGATCTCAAAGGTCATCTCTTCAGTGGTTTTCACCAAAATTAGTGCTAAGTGATACTCTTCATCACTTCTATTTGTGTTCTAGGAGCAAATATGAAATCATTCCTAATATAATTTGGCTGTTTTATCTACATACAGGAAAGCATCTAATGATGTCTACAGTGATTAGGGCAGGGCAACAACAGAGAATGCTCTCAACACCTAATAAATTGAGTCCAAAACATTGTAACAGAGCCAAAAGAAAAGATGTATGTGTAGAAACATGGGATGCAGGCCATGCAAAATGACAAAAAAACCTGTCCCAGCACAAAGAACTTTGAAAAATATCAGAATAATATTTTAATTCCAGCTAGGGCTGGAAGGGACCACGAAGGGTCATCTAGTCCAGCCCCCCTGCCATGAGCAGGGATACCCTCAACTAGACCAGGCTGCTTATTTGTTTTTAAGGAAAGAAGAACCAGACTGAACCCTGTGTTTACAGCAACTTAAGAAATCTAAGGAAAAAAGAGAAAAAGGAGAGAAAAAAAAAATTAGAAGGAGGAGAAGAAGAACAACAACAAGGGGGTGGGGGATGGAATATAGAAGGGAAAGGGATAGGGGAAGAAAGAAAATGCCAGATTCTGCAAGATACTACTCCAGCGCACAGTGCTAGAGAAGTGATGAAAGCACCTCTACCTGCAGCATCATGTAGGTGTCCATGTTACTCCTTCTGCCTCTTTCTTGTCCAAGCTGACACATGGAACTGGGTTGTGCTGGAGAGGGTGGGGGACACTCTAGCCCCTCTGCTGTGGCAAAGAGTACAAATTTTGGCAATGGATTGTAAGTAGCACTCTGAAATTAATAATTACTGGACTCAATAAAGTCTTCAACTGTTTTAGCTGTTGGCTAATTTAATACGTGTCTAAAGCACCCATTTGTCTCTGAGACTGCCTCAATATCTTTGGAAATCCAACAGAATGTACTCAGAAAGTACATTACTTTTATTCTTAATTAAGATATTTCAAGAAAGCATTTAACCTGGGATCTCAAATGTGAGGTGAAACTAGTTAATTAAAATTAAAATCCAGTCTGAATCTGTAGAAAAATTAGTAAATCTTTTTGCAAAAAAGATCCAATGGAATATATCTTTATGGTATTGAAATCTTTCAAGGATATACAATGGCAATGAAATCCAGGCTATTAGGCTACTTATAAGCATAATGTCTTTGTTTCACTGTTCCTCACAATATCTTTCCTACTTTTCTTACTTTAATTCTTTCTGCATAATCCCTAGTTACCATTCACAAACTGCCTCACTCTTCAACCCTGCTAATGATGTCACTCCAAGGATGTCAGTAGATCATGTTTCCTCTTAATCCAGATGTATTTCTTAATTTAACAAAATCAAAGGCGTGCTGAAAAAAAGACCCCAAATATGATATGATAATGTATAGCAAGGCTAATTGCTGGAACTGGAAAGAGACTTGCAGAGAACTAGACTATTCTGGAGAAAGTACAAAAAAAGAACTTTCGTTTTATAAGTTTGTGTCAGTTCTGCCATCCTATGGCTTCTACTGTTTCATAAAATTGCCTGGGAATTTTTAATGGGTTTTGAAAAATAATGGGCATGATTTCTAGAATAACAGTATCCATTAAGGGGTTGCAGGATGTAAAATTGAGTTATATTACCTTGATATTATTACATATCTCTCTTTCAATGTATTTGTCAGCTTCAATTTTTCTTTTCATTTCAAATTCTTGCCATTTAATTATCAAGGAGTCTGTCACAGAATGCTGAAAAACCCAGGTTTATGCTAACCACTGGATTTCTTTTGCATGAGAGCTAAAAGTCAGGGCTGTTTAGATGGAAAGAAATCCCAATAATCTACAGATAACAAGGAATATTATATACTTCTATGATGGTGCATTTATTCTTGTCAAATATGTGAGCATACATTAGCATATCTTCATTTTAGATTATATATTTTCTTGGTTGTTTATACAGATTATTCAATCTGCCCTCAAACTTAAAAAGTGCTTTACATATACTGAGGTCTTGTGATCCATCTTCCAACATTGATTTCTGTTCTTTTGGGGAAGTTGCAGTGCTTCAAAAACCCTGGGACTGGTTTCCATAGCACACCTTGCTGATGTGAAAGGCAGACTTGAATTTCTAACCACACTGTACTAAGGGTTTCCTAAAAATGCCATGTTAACATGACAGTCATCCACTGAAACCACTACTGAAATGCATTCTATAACTTTCCTTCTAGGAGTTTTCCAGATTATCTTGATTCTGTCTTGTCTTTTGTTTTCAGACATTGATAAACAATGTTCCAAGGTTTACATGAAAGCAGAGTCTAAAAATGCAAAAATTACTAGTTTCCAAGATTTTGTCTCAGGTACTTTAAAAATGGAGAGCAGATTTTCATGCTTTCTCATCACATTGTTTTGAAAACCTATTGAGGGAGTCCAGAGACATCAGGAGCATGGCTCTTCTCATTTGTTTCCCAGTATGACAGCTAGTGAGAGGTACAGTGTGTTCTCATGGTCTTGCCATATCTGCTACCAACCTTCACTTGGAAAGGAAGTCTAGGAGATCAACCAGTGCAGGTATCAGAGCACCCATTGTGTTATGTCATCCTTCAAATATTCTTGTACAATATAGTGTTGTTTCCAAAATTTAAGAGTTCTGTAATGTTCAAGTTGCTGCAATTAATTAATTGAATATAATCTCTCAGTGAGTTAAGATGGTGACCTGCACATGGAGCTTTGCGGAGTTCTATTTTTAAGAGTCTGTTATCTTTGAAAATTGCTAAAATTAAATAAATAAAGAAATAAATAAAACTATTATCCTTGTTAAAGACAGCACTATGCATAAATGATATCTCTGTGGAAGAGATAAGATTTAAAACATCCTGAGGAATTCCATATTTCTTAATTTAAAATCTTGGTGTATTTTCTTGGACATAGTATTTACAACCACAGAAAGTACACACACAATAGATTCAAAAAGCTGTATTTCATGAACAATAAATTCTACCAGCACAATTTACCATGGTGTCCATACTTTAAGAACTTTGTAAAATACTCTGACAGGTGAAATAAGTGGTTATGGTGTCCTTATAGCTGTGATGATCCAAGAATACAAGTGAGGAAAATGTGCAGGGAGTAGTACATGCATCATCACACCTGTTGAAAATGTAGTATAATTTCCTACCCCAGAGAGAGTCCTCCTTGGTTGGAAGTCTCTTTTCATTTCGTGAGGTGAGGGCCACAGATGCCCTGTGAAGAGCCATGGTAATAGCACCTGAGGCCCTGGCTCTACACCACTGATTTTTTGGTGAGTTGTATGTGATGGCTGATTTGTAGAGGTAATTGTGTCAGCCCATGGGAGCTTGATAATTGCTAGGTTATTGTTGCCTATTTTCATTGCAGTGTCTAGAAGGCTGATGCTGGTATAAGAGAAAAGAGTGGTGATTAATGGCTTAATGTTGAAGTCAATGAGTGAAACCACATTTTCAGTCATGATGATCAGGAGGTCACCTATATGCTCCAGGAATTGAGCAGTTATTAATTAACTGAACAACATAATTAAGTTAAACTTAGAATAAATGTTCTCCACCTTCCTTAGTTGAAAGATTTCTGTTTCGGAGTGAAAGGATATCATTTGTGCTAGAAAGCCTAATGATTTCTGCACTTAAGAATTACATACTCCAAAACACAGAAAATAACCAACATAATGAAGCATTTGTTTAAACTATCATGTCAAAGAAGTATGCAGCTTAGATCTCTGTAGGCAAGACATTCATACAGTCAGCTTAGCAAGTACACACCAGTAACTGTCAGTATCTGCAAAGGGTTCTCATGAAGTCCATGCTTAAGAGAATACAATACTGGGAAATGAGAATCAATTGTTTGGAAAAAGTCACTTTTAAAAGGAGAAAATTCATTTAATATCTACTTGTAAATGAATTGTGCCTGTCTTTTTAGGTGCTTATAGAACCTTCATGTCTCTGAGGTGTAATGTAATTAATGTTGACCTGTGACCAAAAAATGAAAATGTGCTTTTGGATGGAAAGATAAAACAATCATCTGTATTGTACAATATATTGAACACTTGCTTCAAAGCTCAAGGACACCTCAACATCTATAATTAGAAGGCCTCTCAAAGGGCATACACAGATTGTTTAAATGGAGATAGGTGACACATCTTTTAAAACATCCCCAACATACAAGGCTGAATTCTTTTTAACCCTTTAAGGAAATTGTGTGAAAGACAATTACAGCCAATTCTGCTTTTGAATTTACCACCTCAAAGCAGCTAATAGCTGTATTTGACTTTTAAGCTTTAATTTTGACGTCTAGTGTCAACTGAAGGGGATTTCCAATCTTAGTTTGTTAAGGTGTCTGAGCTTTTGCAATCTTTCTGGAATTATTTCCTCTCCTTTCTTGAGTGTGCCAATAAAGATACCTTTTTTCTTTTTTTTTTTTTTTTTTTTCCTCTCCCCAAACTGAAACACAACCCCCTCATATCATAAAACTGATGGACACAACAGAGGCTAATTCTGACCTTGGAGGAGGTAGCTTACAGAAGGAAACAACCATTTATTTAGAGGAGGGCCCAAGAAAGGCTGTCTCCCTTTTAAACACTAAAAGATGAGCGATGGACATCAAGGTTTGGATCCTGTGCATAATAAGCAATACTGGAAAGTAATATATTTTTTCTCCTCTTCATTTCCTTAAATATTTTAAACTTTACCTGCATCTGGATAATTGAGATTCCCAAGGCAACACCTCCCTGTATGATTCAGATACTGGAATTATCTGTGTGCTTGTAATGTGAATGGCATCTTCATGCAATAAAGTGAAAGAGTATGACTTTAAAAAACTCATAATTTTGATTATTGAAATATTATCCCAGTATTATCTGCAATACAGCCACTGTACTACAAGAAATAAATTAATCAGCTCTAAAGGGCACGTTACATTAGCAGGTGAATTTGAAGCAACTTCAGGCAAAAACACACAGTGAAATCCTACCTCCCTTTCTGGAGGCAGACTGAGTTTAAAACATAAAAGAAGAAAGATAGTGCTGTTTTAATATAAAACTGTTACTATGTTTTTAATAATTAGATGCTATGAATATGTCATGTGTTGACTTTATAATTAGTCCTTTTTGGAGCCTGTACATTGTGCTGCAGTATACTGATGGAACAAAGGCAGTTTTTTGACTAGCATCCAGGAAACTGCAATCTTACAAAAATATTTTTCTTAGTACAGATCGATATGAAGTAGATTCTGCCTAGAATGGTAGAGACTCCAGAGTGGTAGTTGTAGCTCCAATGGTCTGAGAGTGCATGTGAAGCCAGGCTTCTGGGGAAGAAGCAAAACTATTCCTTGGGAAAAGCAGGCAGGCTTTTGGCACAACAGCCTTTCCTTTGGGAACACTAGCTCCTCTTCAGGTCTTAAATAGAAGCAACACAGTTGCTATATAAAGGTTGAGAGCAATTACTCTGAGTTTAGTTTAATTCCATCAATCAATTAGACAAATCTGAAAGGAAAAGCAAATGGTACCTTGGGAACAGAGCAGGATTTTAGCAAGGAAAGAAGTGATAAGGTCATTGTCTCCCGTGGGACAGAGAAAGAAAACCACAACTGATTATCACCTGCTGAACATGCAGATACAGTTTGAAATAAATTAAATTCCAGAAATAATCAGAGCATGCTATTATGGAACAGTAACAAATAGAAATAATCTGAATTGGCATATGATTAACAAATTATTTTATCTGTAATGCTAGAAGCTGGTGAAAATTTCATTTGAGGGATATATTAATACTGAAAACAGAATTAAGGTAACTGTGAACTAATGTTTCTAAAGTTTTGTGGGTTTTTTGTTATTTGTTTGTTTTGTTTTGTGTGGGTTGTTTGGTTTGATTTGGGGGTTTGTTTGTTTGTTTTCTGGGAAGAGGTAGAAATCTGCATATGGAACACTACATGGGCAGTTGCTAAATCACTCTGTTCTTTTCCAACTGGTTGTAGAGCCAGAAGTTATTATCCTTCAGAATCCAATGTATTTAAAATAGATCTTTTCACCTACACCCATGATATAAGGACAATAATTAATTATTCCCATCAGCCAGAAACACAACTGTATTTCAACCACTTCAGACCAAATGTCTGCCCAGTTTCTAGGATGGTGAAAAGAGGTGCTGTCTGGGGTTTTCCTTCTGCAGCACAGTGCCAGACGGTGAGGAGGGAGCACTCACTCTCACTCAGATCACCCCAGACCCAGGGGATTTCACATGGCATTTGCTGCCATGCTCTAAGTTGCAAACGACAGTCTGCAGATGAGGTGCAGAAAGCATGTTCCCTCTGAAGCCCCTAAAATAATGGTAATCACCTCTGTTGAGGTTCTATCTGACATGAGTTGGTAACATACCAAACAGTTGGAGAAAAATTAGTCAGAGTTTGTCTGCTGGTCTTCACCTTACATATGCTTGAGATACTTTTCAATTTAGACCTCCTGTATTAAGTTGAGATTCACAAAACCAATATGAAGCCTGGATGCTTTTACAGCTATGTTTGAAATTAACTAACAGCAATGAGTTTTTTGTTCCAAGGAAGCAAAAGTAAGGTAATAATAAAACCTCTGTTTTGCGAGCAGGTCTTCTTAATCACAGACAAGAAAACTTTTCAGAGAAGGAAATATGAATAATAAAAACACACTAGACCACCTTTTAAAGTCAGTTTAATTGCAGAAATATCACTTTTAATTGTACAAATAGCCTGAACTCTGGGGATTGGTAATATATCAATTTTTTTGCTGAAAGTAATTAGATAAATTCAAAGAAAAGAGGTGATTTAAAGCCCAGGTGAATTAGTCATTAGACTTTCTAAGAACACTCCTTGTCTGTGCTGCAAAAAAACATAGCACTTTCATGGAAATTAAATAATACCAAGTCCCACGATGTCACATGAAGAGGAACTTTAATTAGCAGTTAGGATGACTCCTGGTCTAACAAGACAAACTGGTCATTGTCATTACAGGTGGGGTGGACAAAATAGTAGACAGAAGAAACAGCTCATTCCTTGTCAGGGATTTATACTACTAGTTGCTAGCAGACTCTGAATTAATGAAATTGTTTTGTTTTGTTTGTTTGTTTTGTTGTTGTTTTTTTTTTCTCCATAGTGGAAAGGTTATAAACAATCCCAGTAAAAACACAGCCCTGACAAATATATTCTGAAAGGCAGTGGGTTTAATAGGGTAACTATGACATCAGGTCACATTCCTAACCATTTCAGAGCTGTCTGTCTGCAGCCTCTTCCATAATCCATCTGTCAAAAAAGTAGGAGTCCTCCATTGCTTGAGAGACAGATAAAAATCTGCTAATTTCACCAGCAGTAGCAAAAAGCAGTGGAAGGACCTTTT
Source organism: Ceyx melanurus (assembly GCA_024611195.1). Lineage (NCBI taxonomy): Eukaryota > Metazoa > Chordata > Aves > Coraciiformes > Alcedinidae > Ceyx > Ceyx melanurus. Next base: position 8,039 of record JANHGL010016218.1, read on the forward strand.
CTGGACTATTCCTGTGCACTTCACTTACTTTGCCTTAACACTGCTCAATCCCAAGTGAAGTTTCAGCTTTATGCAGCCTGCAGAAAGAGCCAAGACACAGAGGAATGTGCTTGTTATAAAATGGTTTAGAGAAACATTAAAAACTGGACCTGAGCAAGTTTTTTTCAGACTGCTCATTTAGCCAGATCTTGGCCCACTACAGTGCACCCACTGGCTACAATAAATGGTCAGAGAAGAGATACTAAAAAAAATGCCTCCTCCATCATAATCCTGGGACTTCATTCAAGGAATGGTCCTCAGGCAGGAGTAGAAGCCAGGAGGCTCTGATCTCAAACCTCTGTGTGGCAGGCTGTGTGCCAGGAGCAGAGAGAGGTTGAAAATAGCTTCTTGCTGCTGAGGGGAGTCTTGCCAGGAATGAAAGGTGAATGTGTAGCAGCAGCTTTCAAGGAGGATGCCAACGACTGGGTCTGAATACCAATGATTTCCAGGGATAATGACTCACTCCAAGTGATGAGCATCCTGGCATGAAGGCTGTGGCACCAATCCTGAAAAGCCAGTGGGACTGAGCACTTGGTTTGTGCTAATGCGGCAGCTGAAAGCGGCGTGCTGAAGGGTTGCCACACCGTTTGTTTCGGTTGGCTTGTTAAAGCTGTCCCTGCTACTGCTCCCGGGTGGTCACGGTAACCCAGGGCCACAGCATGGCATCTTGGCCGGGAAGCCATGCAGGTGAATGCCCTGGATACATGCCATACGGACAGAGGTCTCCACTGCTCTCACACCACATATTGGGAAGGAAGGGAAGGTTGCCCTGGCTTCCCTTCTTTTCTCACCTAACTAAATCTGAATTTCCAGTAGCAGCTGGTTCCACGCCCTTTATCCATTTGGCCCTGCCGACGTACACTCCTATCCTCACCAGACCCTGGAGATCCTGATGTGGCCTCCACAGAAGCAGATCGGTTAGAATGCATTCCCCTGGCAGAATATAAAGAGCAGCATTTCCCTAGAGGTAACACAGCTCGAATGTCAGCTCTTTATTAGACTTTAGCACACTGCCCAAGAGAAGGAGAAACCACTTAAACATTACTTATTCTCCCTAAATTCATTCTTGGAAACAGCTGAGGAATTATTGTTGAAATATTTCAAAAACCCATACCTGAGGCAGAGACAAGCACGGCAAATTTCATCTTGAGCAATTCCATGTAGCGATAAACCAATGAAAATAAGGCTAATGGCAAATATTAAGCAACTTTAGCCACAGGCAGTTTTACTAGCTCCAGCAGTAATGTGTGGTATTTTTTTCCATAAATACTGCATTGAATTGCTGTATCTCTCACTCTCCTTTTTATCAGCTAGCAGCAAAACCCAGAGCAAACTTTTCTGTATGCACAACCCTAATTGAAAGCAAAGGAAATTAAATTAATTCTAAGCAATGACAATAATAGCTACTAGTTACTTTGCAGTAAAAACACCAATATTTTATCAGTTTATAATAACTATATTTTCATGCTGTTTGCAATTGCAAGAAACTTCTTCCAGTAACAGTACAGTATAATAACATGTAAGTAGTGAGCAGGTCCACAAATGAGTGATACATTAAAAATATTCTAAACAATATTACTGAAATGTAATTCTGCTGCAAAGAAACAGATATAAAGGAGAGGCAATTTCAACTTCCTTTTAGTGACATTGCTTTAATCTCACTTCTGGTGAAACTCTTTGGCAAGAGTTTCATTTGAGCAATTTTCACCAACACTGACAAATGGAAGATACAGTGGTGGATAGCATTGAACGATTTCTAGGGAGTATATTATATGCATTTAGCCTCTTTTTAATATTTATTTATTTATTTACTTATTTATTGTCTACTCATTACACCCCAAAAAAAGATATTAAAACCATGTATGACACCCCTGCATCTCAAATCAGAAATCACAAGAGTTAGCAATGGTTTCCTCATGCATCGGTTCAAACCCAAAATTCCTAGGTTTCATTTGCAGAGCAAGCAAAGAAAGCATTGCTGTTTTTGAGCCTGAACTGATGTGCTCCTACTGGGGCCACTGAGCCATTTGCTCAGAGCTCTCCCTTTGCAGAAGACCAGATTCCTAGAACAGGAGATGCTTTCTGTGCATGGCCTGGTTGAGGAGGGGATCTTTTTTCTTCAATGATTAGGGATTTTGTAATATCAGAATAATTATCCTGGGGGATATTCAAATCTGGGTTGTTTTTTTTTTTTCTTTTCTTTAACACTGTAGTGAAAAGAATGTATTTGATTGTTGCTGAACAAAAATATTGAGTAATAAAAAAGTGTGTTGAAAGGTTTTCTGTTGACAGTGTATTTCCAAAGTTGAAAAAAAAAAAGAAAATAGATTCGTTCTGGTTTATTGAATATTCCTCAAACACTAGTTAAATGTCAGTTCAGCCCCATACTGTATTTCTTCTTCATGGTATCCTGCTCTTTTCAGAATTCATATGATCTTATTGTGCCTCTTGGTGAGCCCATACTCTCCATATGAAAGTATGGAGACTTATGCAATTCCCATGTGGTAGCGTGCTGATGGAGAAACAGCTTTTTATACCAAAATAATTCTTACAGAGTTTGGCCATCCAATTCTAATTAGAAGTAGGAAAATTTTAATGAAAGAAAACCATGAATATTTTAAAGACAATAGCCTGCTGCTAAAGTATTTTAATTCAGCTCTACTGCTTCTCAATTTTTTGCCTACCCTCCAGCCTTTGCCGGTGCCTCTCTTAGGGGACTCAGAGATGCACAAACTGTAATCTCGCCTCCAAGCGTTGGCTCTGATTTCCTCTCAACCAGCTGCAGTTAAAAGACTTGCTGGGGAGAAAAGCTCCTTCTTGTAGAACAGTATTTGTGAGGTCTTGCCAGAACAACTAGACTTCACCACTCCATAGTCACTGGCATGAATTTCTAGTGAGTCATTGCTGTTGAAATAATCCTAAATGGTATTTTACATCTACAGCTATAGAAGGTATTTTAACCTGAGTGAGAAAGCCATGGCTTTGCCCCTAATTTTATCAATCATTTCCATGGAAAATATTATGACCTATGTCTAAAGTTTGCAATCATGATCAAATGTTGTTTTCATAGGTGATACTAATATTTAAGGCTGAAACTCTAAATATGCAGGCATGTTAGAGACAAGGCACAGAGACTAGAAAGGGAGATTTATTAACTTGGCTCAGTATGGCAAGTGCCTAACTTCAATAGAAATTAACACAAGTTAGGTACTTGTCTGCTTAGTTGATTTGGTACACACTCCCCAGTGAGTACCCAGACAGGTCTCCAGATACCTTTAAAGCCTGTTCCATTAAAGCATAAATCTCCTTACAATTGCTTGAACTTTGTTTGTGCTAGGACTAGCTCCTGAAGGATATGTAGGCATCTCTCTGCTCCTTCACCCCTTGAAAGCTGTATGGAATTATCTATATCTAATTCTGTAGCCTTCAGAGTCTGGGCTCTTGCACATGAATCAAATCAGAAATTGGAGCTTCTTTATTAGACTATATCTGGGGTTTTTTTCTGTTAAAGAAAGCAGACTACAAAAATGACTCTAATATTCTGACATACTAGCAGAAAATTAGCTAGAACATACAGGAATATATAGTTATAAATAAAAGTCAATGAGGAAAGAAGATTCTATTAAAAAACAAAGTGATCATAGCACTAACAGTTACTTGCTTTAGGGTCGTTTAACCACATTTTCCTATTCTAGTTTCCATCCATTAATTTAAAACAAGTGTGCATTTTCTCCACTTGAGTTTTTTAACCGTAATGGTTGCCATGGTTATTGCAAGGACAATTTAAATGTAAGGAATGCACAAAATGGAATTTTAGTCGTTTATTATGGAGTATACTTAAAACTCTTGAAGCCTGTGGATGACAGATCTGGTCAATAAATGCTCTCTGCTCAGTCATTTCATGGATTTGTTCATGCGGATAGTTAAGAGTGTAATGGCTAGAGCACATTCCTGAGAGATGGAAACCTGCATCTGGCCCTTAAACTGTCCTTGTGTTTTAGACCAAAGAGTCATTATGTGTTGTAATCCAGCAAGCAAACAAGCAAATAAACAAAAACAAAAGAGTCAATATACTCCTGGGAACAGGCATGAGAGCCTAGGACTCTATCCTACTCAGTCAGTACTTGCACCACACACTTTATTCAAGAGGGGAGAATTAGTTCCTTCTGCATCCTTCAGCTGTGTCTGTTTTCCATTCAGTGTATCTTAAATCTGGAAGAGGAGAGTTATAATTCCATCTGGGAGGAACCAGGTACTTGCCTCAGGTGCCTAAAATACAGTCAGCCAGAATTTGTCTCTGCTGGCCTTCAGAAAGTGCCCAGCTGTCTCTACTTAAACTTGAGAACCTAAACACTCCTTCACAAGACCCCTATAATTTAGGTTCAAGCATCTCTTAAGATTTGCCTTTAACTGGTTGTCCCAGCTAACCCCATGCAGACCCTGCTAGAGGCGCTTTCCTTTCCACCCTCCTTCCCTGCTTGCCTCCAGATCTGCCCCATAGCCTTCCAAGTCTGCACTCACAGGCAGCATGGACAGCAGCAAGACTTCCAGAGGGAAGTTGCCATGGGGAACAAGCCAACTCAAATCATCCCCACCATGGATATGCCCCGTGGGACTCCTTGCAGCTCTCCAAGCTCATCCCTGATTGCTGTTTTTGCTTTATTTTTTAACAAAACCATTAAGCAGGGAACACTGAAATCCCTACTGAGTCTTTTGCTTTTCCAAAACTGCCATATACAGCCTGGCACACCCGTAATGAGAGTTTCAAAAATACAAAATCAAGCCAATCTAATAAATTCCCATTGGAAATGATCACTGGCATCTATGAAGTTTAACATTATCTGCTGTCCAATATGAAATATCTTGGCAGAAATAATATAAACTTGTTCGCTGAATGTTATTAGCAGAGACTGAGGATAACTCTTGATAATAGACTCTAAATACTCCATAGTCTGCCTACATCTGAAAAGAACAAAGGAAATATAAAAGTTAAGGAAAAATAGAAAAGAAAAAGAAAAAGAAAAGGAAAATGTTTTTCTGTTCTAGTAATTTTTTTATCTCTGTCTCAATACCAAAGCAGAGACTGTAGAACTACAAAATAATATTCCATGCATCTTGCTGGAAGTAGCATCACATGATTTCCAACTCTTAGACAAAAGTAAGGGTTTGTGCAAGGAAGACCTTCAGATGTGTGGGCTCAATAGTTGTCCTATGGGGTTTTGTGTGGTTTTGGCTAAGTAATTTAATGCTATGTTTCAGCCTCACTTGTGTACTGGCAGTGATAACAAAAGCCAATTTTTTTTTTTGGAACTATACTTATAATCTCAAGATTGCTCAATAATTATTATTTTTATTATTATTTCACTTTTGGGGAAGATAGAGAGAAGGGAGAAATTTCCACTGAGAAAAAAAAACAACCAACCAAACAATATACAGAGTAGACCGAGATGATGTTAACCAATCTACCAGTAAAAACTTCAGCCCAATTTATGGGAACAGTAGTCCATTGGGACTCCCATGGGTCCTGTTTCCCCGGGAGAAGACACCCCTGAAGATAATGTGTGGGGCCACAGTGGTCAGTCTGAAGAGTCATGTGATTTACAGTGGTAGCCCAAGCAGAGTCAGATGTGCTGGGGCACTGCAGGTGTGCCTGAGGACAATGAAGGATTCATATGATAATTTCTGTTGCACAAGTGAAAATTAAATGTTCTGAACACAAGTAATTTATGTGTTTTGGGAAAGTTTTTTCATGCTGATTTGATTTTCTAGCCCAAACAAAAAACAACAACAAAAAAAATCTGATTTCCCAGAAAGAACATTTTTTCTTTATGTCCTAGTTTTCTCTCATATAACTTGTTTCTCCTTGTTCTGCAGAACTTTGTTGTAGCTTACAAGCTTTCTAAGGGATGTCCTAATCCTGCACGTCATAGTAATGCTTTCCTCTTTTGCTGGGGCTTAGGGAAGACATGCCAAAATAAAAATAAAAATAAAAAAGCAAGCAAGCAAGCAAGCAAGCAAGCAAGAGAAAATTTAATTTACTCAGGTATTGGGCCAGTCTCAAAAAGGACAATGAGATACATTAAACTTAACAAAAATCCAGGTGTATGGAATAAATATATACTACCTTGATTGAAACCCAGAAAAATTCTAATAGTTATAAAATGCTAAACCTCTGTTTTCTTAAATGAACATTTTACTAAATCACAGGCATTTAATTTCCTGTCATGCATTTCAATAGCATTCATTGCCTGAAAATAAAACATTAAAAGAAATGTGAAGATTCTGTTTACCAAAAAAAGATTTGTGGTAACAATTAGAGTCTTTTCAATATGATATTTTAAAATATGATCCATCAGCTGAGCACAGAGAAAGCATATAGTTTAGCACTAATTTGCCTCTAGCTTGAAATAGAGGACACATTTCAGTAAAATGTCTTGAGTAACCTTAGCAAGGGAATTTAAAGGAGTATGACTAAGGGGATGGAAAGATCTGGCACTTTGGAAATCCCAGGGATGCAATATTCATATATTTCTAATCAGAGCAACTTCATTAGTGTACTTTTGAAAGAACTGTTACTGATTAACTGATAATTAACCAGTGGAATTGATTTTGATTTTAGACCATCAGCCCACACACAGAGCCATTTAGCCATTTGATTCAGGGACAGATAATGTGTCTTCAATTTGGCAAAGCAGAATTGTGGAAGAGAGTAAGATTTTTTTTTTCCTAGAATGACTCAGGAAGATTTAGGCTAGTTATCTATGTTTGATATAACCTTCATGAATTAGAAACCTTTTTTTATTTCATTTTATTCCTCTGACTGTACAATTGCAATATCCCTGGTATTTCTGCTATAACAGCAGACTGGCCATAAAGGTAAACTAAATTCTCAGCCTGCCTACAAATTTTCCCCTGGACAAATCATGCCTACTAAAGGACAAACTCATTTTTTATCTTTCTTCCCTACTGGAAAAGCTGTGGTAGTAGCCCTCCTCTATACAGCCATTAAGCACTGGGAGGTGTTCATATGCTGGAATGACAGACACTATCATTTTATTCAGGCTAAGGATATTAAGCTTTTTAACATGTTCAGTACAGATGTGGGTTGGCATTCATTGTCTGCTAACAGGTCTTCAACCTCCTCTGTCAACAAAACCTTAAATATTGAGATGGTTATGCTTGATTAAGAAAATGGCCTTAGTAATGTGCAGGGAAATATATGTCCTGAGAACACTGGTACAGACAACATGAACACTGACAGCTTAAAGGAACAACCTTTACAGTGATCATATCTGTATTTGAGCTGAAACTACAATTCCACAGAAATGAATGGCCAAATTCCCAAACAACTTCAAAAGAGCTTATTTTTCATCTCAGAGGTCAAATTCAGTGATTCAATTAATTTAGAAAATTCATTGAAGATATAAAAACTATTACACATTATTCTTCTATAAGTGGAAGTTCAACTTCTAATCTCTTTACAAACCTTATTCAAATAACTATTTTAATGGAGCTGCACCAACAACTGAAAAACAGAACAATAACACTGGGCACTTTGTCATAAAATGGGTAATAAATATAATTCTAAAAATATAGTGAATAAATATAATTACAAAATGCTAATTGCAAACTCGCTGGTTCTTTAAGTGAACATTTTACTAAATCATAGGCTTTTAATTTCCTTCATTTCAATAGCCTTGTGAATTGTGTGTAAACCAGCTCAATAAAAGTGCTGATGTGCAGAAGACTGGTGAAACTCTAACAAAAGCATAGGAAAAAAAAAAAAGTGGAACAGGACAAGACATCTCAGCCATGCAAGTCTCCTAGCAATATATATTGCATTCCAGCAATATAAAAATATAGTTATTCAAATCTACAGAAAAGTGTGTTATGAACAAATGCTGTCATGTGTTCTCTTTTCTTCAGCTCAGTACTTTGCTTCCATAGGTCACTTCCATGCACAAGATATAATTCAACCTTTACCCAAATTATTTCCCACCCATTATAAAAATAAGACAATGCAACTTCCCTCTTTTAGATTTACAGAATCATTTTTGTGCCTCCTGATTAGGAATCAATCTGCTCAATGATGTCAGGCTGCTTCAAGGATACTGACACACATGTAACATCACCAGAAACCATCTCAATTTCCTGGAAGTCTGGCATCATTTTCTCAGTCCTCTGCACTCTCACTCTACCATTTCCACATGCTCTCTCACAAATGTGGGTATCTCAAGTATCTTACTAAAGGACAAATCTTGTAAATCTAGATTTATCTTAATTTTCTGTAAATAGTCATTCCCACTGGCTGCGTTTGCTGCTCTGCTAGGCTGTGTCATTTCACAGCAGGCCCCAAAGAGCTTCAGCTCCATTAAAAAGAGTTCAGTCATTCAAGGATTAGAGGTTGAAATACTTGCAAAAGTCTCTCCTACTCTTTCACAAAACAAAAGACACAAAACAACCAAACAATACCAACAACCAAACAAAAATAAAACCCCCACAAAAAGCCAAGAAAAACCCCATAGTGACTGTGCTCTTGCACAGCCCTAACACCACTTAACGTTTAGGGCAGAGTCATTCACCTAAGGCAACCTCTCAGCCTCAGATCTGCTGGGCAAATCTGGCTGCATAAACATTTCTTGACATTATTTTTTAATATTATATTCACATTATAAGTGAGAGAGGTTTTTTTAATATTGAGCTCTGTATTTTTACTCCTGTTAACCTAAAGTTCAAAACAGGTCCTTTGTTCTCGTGGAGGATTGATTTTTCACAGCAACACCACAAAGCACACCAAAATAACAAAGTCAAGCTGGCTCTTCTCTACACTCTGCTTGGCAACAGAAGTCATCAAAGTGCTGCTGCTGGGAGGGCAGCTGTGATGAACCTCCTGTAGTCATTCCCAGGTTTAGGGTAATGCTGATGCCTATGGGCTGCTTTTCTAAATTTCATAAATAGAAAAGATTACATTTGTGCTTAGCAAACATCCAAATGCTATGGAGTAGGAGTTTCATCTCTCCTAATACTAAACAAGAATCACAGGAAGCCTTTCTGTGTTTAGGGTTCAGAGAGGATCTAGGAACTGTGCACTAATGATGAAAGGATGAAAGAATCTAAGAATAAAATGAACATTTCTAAAGAGGGAAATGAGATTTAAGTGTGAAAGTCAAAGCCAGAGTCTTGCCCTTTAAAGCAAGCTGTGCTTGTGGGAAGAAAATACATCTCGACACTTAGTTCACACAGAATTCAGTATGTTTCCACACATATACATGGGCACTTGTTTACATAAATTCTAGTGATGAAGACAAACAGAATAATATGAATAATAGATTTCTATTCTTAGTACTGAATCACTAATACTGAAGGAAATTAGTTCAGTGCAATTTCTTTTTTTCAATTACAATTCAGTGGTGTCAACAAACACCATTCCAAACTCATCATTATTTTTCCTTCCCAAGGCTGCATGGGAGAATACAACACCTATATTTATTCCATAAAAAGTTCTTAAAAACAGTGCTTCAGAATAATGTATCCCAATAAAAAGACCCATAAAAATGTAGGGGTCCCACTGCATACGGATGACATCAGTGAGTCTATGGTCTAACAGACTCTATGCTCTCTCCAACAGAAGCTTTCTTGGTTTATTGGCCCTAGAAGTTGTCTCTACTTCCAGCCCTCTAATATAGGCATGTCATTAGAGATTGTGCCCTCCTCTGGTATATGATTCCCAGGCAGCATTAATGGTGAAGATGTCAGCAAACATACTTCTACTGCTTTCCCAGCCTCTGCTTAGCCTACCAACACCACACAATCAGCCATTCAACCTTCTTGATGTTCCTGTGGCTTCTCCTGTCTCTCCTGATGGTAGATGTCACAAGGACATCTGAAGATCCTTGGCTTCCCCAGAGAATTGCCACTTGGGAACTTCCAGCTCTCGCCAAGGTTTCACATAGTTCCCTACACTGTGCCTCTTGGGAAAGCCCAGCTAGTGCTAAGAAAGACCTCAGTAGATTATTTCCTTCAACAGCTTTTGAAGGTATCTGACTTTCTTACTGACTTTTATACTCCCTTCTGTCTTTATTAACTTCACCTTCTAATTAGGTCTCATGAAGATGCATCTCCTCATTTTACTTAAAAGGTTCATTGACCCTCTGGCATACTGTTATAACCTAGTAACCTGTGAGTATAGTAATTAGGACATTATAAAACATTGAGCTGATCTGTACATGTTTCACATTCAGAAGAAGAGACGTGGGCTGTGTTGCAAAGAGATCTGGCTGAAGCAAGGCAAGCCCCGAGTGAAGCACAAATTAATATCTTTAAAAAGAAAGGGGGGATTATTCAAGGGAAGAAGAGATAGATTGGAGCAACAAACTTCAAGGAGAGAAGATAAGGCTAACACTGAATTTGCTTCAGGAAAGCTCCAGGAGCAGACGGTAATAAAAAGCAAGTAAAAGACAGGAACAGGAAGGGCAGCAATCATTCATTGGCTTCTGTAACATTCCTATTGCATCAGACCAACTGTAACAGAGGACAAGAGAAAAAAACAGCAGCGCACACAAACACACACAAAAACCCAACCAAACAAAAAAACAGACAACAAACTAATAAGGAACCAGTTCTTGTCACACGCTGCTTCTTCTGAAACCCATGACGTGAAGATGGACCCAAATGATCCTCACTATAATCAGTCAGTCATGTAACTCCACAAGGTTATAAATACAAATTCATCAGGCACAACTTAACCATCAAGAAAATGACAGCACCTTTCCTACAGGTTTTTTCTTGTGAAGATAACTGGCTCATTTTATTCTTATTTACTGTTAAATTGCTTTTCAGCCAATAAAAGAAGTAGAATCTATCAACATGTATGACAACACCAACAGAGAGATGAAACTGCAGATACAAGCCAGTGCTATACATCACTGTGAGTACAAAGCAGGATTTGAAGCACTTGTTAAAGACATCCCTGAAAGTAATGGTTTATGAAACACATCCTTAGCTTTTTAGTCAACACAGATATACTGCCTTCAACAGGAACAGACTACTAAATATAAATGTACTAATGCACAACATGAGACACTAAAACAAGTATATCATGCTTAGGTCTATGTCAAAGTAAAAAATGCATTAAGTGTGTACATGGAACTATATCTAATGGTACCATTGGAGAATGTAGCTCATTAAATCACTAGATTTAATGACAAGATTGTTAACAGTACAGACATATCTGCAAAATCCTTTGGATCATCCTGGATTATCTCTTCAGCTTTTTCCTCTTACATCATTTTTAATTTCCTTCACAGTTAATCCTTTTATAGAGGAGATTTTGAGCAAACACTTCAATTTTTGCATTTTCTAAGTGGTATATGATGTGCACTGATTTCCTTGATATCCTTTTTCCCTTGTGCCCCTTTGCTGAGTAAGCTCTGCAATAATATTATGTAATGGAGCCCACACATCACTCTTCCATCTTTTAGAAAACATCCACATCGCACCACGTACTTTTACAAGCACCTCAGAAGAATGCCTTGCTGGTTATAAAACCCACACACCATTCTTTTCCATTCTTTTTTTTCCCCCCCCCATAGAGACCCTGATCATCATCAGTTATTTATCCCTGCAGCAACCAACAAAACCCAGGCTTGCTTGTAAGTCTCTCTTGTAAATCCTGAATAAGAGATGCTAATGATTACAGTTTACAAACCGTTACTGCATGAGACACCTCAAAGTTCATCAATGAAATAAAGTGTGCCTTAAAGTCTATTGCTATTCCTATCAATCAAAGCTTTTCCATTTGGTTGAAGTAGGCACACTTTGAGAGCATGTGTGTCTGGGGAACTCAGCTTGCTGCAATTCCAGAAACATTTGTCTTCCCCGTGGAATCATGTAGCCAATGGGAATCGATCAGGTATGATATGACCTGTAGCAAAAACATTGAGATCCAGTCCTCTAACTTAGATGCACACCTTCTACACTGCCAGTAGGATGACTGTGAAGCTGGTCCCTTAAAGCAAAGACCTTAATTTCATGTTTGGCTGGTAGAAATATAAAAGGCCATGTTGATGAATAAATTAACTTTAATGAATATTCAGAAACATTTCTCCTTTTTAATTTTTTTAAATAGTGTCCATTATATTAGAAAACACAGTATAACATCATTATATCCATAGGGCAACTAATTCTTTGAGAGGAAGGTGTTTCTGGAGGAACCAGCTATCCCAGTTTTACTCAGTATCTGAGAAGTGATCATATTCTTTTTCTCAAACATAATCTTTATCAACCATGCTTTGTTTCCACATGTGGTAGGAAATTTTTTTCTCTAGATGGTGATCACAAGATCCAGGTTAAGTGTGAGGTGATAATTTTGGCATTTGTTTGTTTAAAATGTAGTTCATGACAGTGATACACAAATCTCAAAAGACACATTCCAGGCAAAAACAATGTCTGCATGGATCCTTGGATTCCACCTTTCTCCATCACACTGCTACCCAGCCTTTCCATATCATTTTAAGAACTCACGTGTTTCCATTTTGTTTTCATTTTCTTTCTTTTTGTGAACCAAAATGATTCACAGGAAACTTTGGTAAAATGTTCCTAAAAAATTTATGCAGTTCAAGACTTTAGCTCTGCTTGTCCAGGTCTGATCCCCAAACACTGTGAAACCTTGCAAATAATTGGAACTATAGGAGCCAACTCTTGTCTAAGCTGTCAGAATAGATTGGGAAGCACCTGCAGAGGAGTGAGGGCATTTGGAAGCATGTGAGAGGGATTAAATAAGGAACAAGAGAATTGTGTGGGTCTTTGAAGGATGTATCACAAAGAACAAAAAAACAGAGAGGAGAAGACAAAAATAATAATAAATAAATAATATTTCAACGATAGAAATGTCATGATCAAGTCAAAAGGGAAAGAAAAAGATGGTTTCATCAAATTTTGTGAATATAGCACAAAGGGAGATCAGACAGCATGTTGCTATCATAGACAAAAGATGTAAAGGGATCTGGAGAAGGATATTTGGAATTGTTTCACTCTGAGTTTTTTCACTGCAGTATTCAGAGCTCTGGAGTTCTAGCCTTACTTCAGAGTATCATAATAAAAATATAAGCAGCATTCACAATCATTTTTACTCCTCTTTTTTTCCAAACCCACATTTCACTGTTTAAAGATTCATTTGTGGTGGATGAAAAGACTACAGCTCTATTTCTAACACTGACTTGTTGATCCATTTAAACAGCAGGGGAGACAAAAAACTGTCCTTGTCCTTGAGTTTCCATTATCTGATAGCCTTGCCAGCAAACACAATCTGAACCAATTTATGGAAACATTAAATTTTATCTGGCTGCAGGTAGAGAAGATGGAGAGGAACAGGTAGCAACAACCTCCTATTTCTCTTTGTTTGAGATTTGTGCAAACTGCACTGTTTAGACTTAGGCTTGATTTTCTGGCATTTCCCCCCTAATTGTTTATTAACACTGAAATATTATGAGAAGAATATTAGGTTAGGATTACAAAGTCAGCTACTCACATTCACCAAACACCAAAATTTGTCCTGTCTTCAAAAACTACTATCTGTGGGTATAGAACTGAAGCAACATCTTTCAAGGCTACCCTGGTATATAATCTCCTTGGCTATCTCCTTAGTGTCTATGTTCTATATGGACCAGCTTCTGCCAGGGAGAAGAAAAGTGGTCAGATAGTGGGCTTCTCGAGTATTTGCTGGCAACACAAAAACATACATACGCTGTTGTCCTCTGGTTCTCTGGGTGTCAGATGTTCAATATCCTCATGTGTCTGCCATTCACCCTATCACTGCATTCCAAGTTGCTTGTTTTTTCACTTGTAAACCTGCCCTGGCACCTGACCCCTCCTTGCTTTGCTCCAATACCCAGCCTGCTCTGTCTTGTTTCCACTGTCATCATGTCCCACCGAGATGCTGCTGGTTCACCCTCTGCTCCCTCATCCTGTTATTCCCATGCTGTGTTGTGCCCCTTCTTTTGCTTTCTGATGCCCTGCCTGGAAGATCTAATACAGTCCCATGTTGTTCAAAAAATCTTGATAATCTTTAAGTTAAACCATCAGAAAAAAAAAAAAGTACATAAAATAAATTCAACTGGAGCATACTAGTAATTGAAATTCACCCTGCAGCATATGTTCTTGAGTGAGCTCTTTCATAGAGCTGCAGTCAACAGTAAACCATGTTTATGGACTCTCACCACAGATTAATTTCATGATAGGTAATTTTTTTTTTAAAAAGGAAATGTGAACTTCTGTTTGTTCAGCATGTCTACAGTCCCACTTATGGGAGCCAGCATAGTCATACCAATATATCACTATCACTGTTTGAAAAACAGCCCCAAATTTATGGCAGGCACAGAGCCCAAAAATAAACGTATAACAAACAGTTCTGAAGGCAGTAGAAGCAGCAAAGCCTGATTTATTACAGATGAATTATGGCTGAGTTTCCTAACAAACTAAGCTCTGGCCAATGCTTTTCCCTCAGCTGAAGCAGTCAAAACACCTATTTCACATGTTGCCAGTCTATTGCAATTGTGTATGAGCTCATACCAGTGCCCCCTCTGTTCTCCCAGTCACTTACTAACTTCAAACCTGATAGAAAATGGTGTCTCCATGCCAAATTCAGCAAACCAGCTCAAAAGTTACTGGAGGAATTCACATGTATATATGTATTGTCTTCACAAAGAGAATGATGGGAACAATAAAATCTCAGAGCTCTGCAGGAAACTGGAGATGTTTTCATAATTTTCCAAGCATTGACACAATTTTCCTTTCCTAAACATATCTACGATATCCACTGATTCTATTAGTTATACTTGAGCTATTTTTAGGTCATAGAAATATAAAATTCTAATTATAACATGAAGGATCTTCAAATACCCTTGTGAGAAATAGCTGTTTATAGAGGACTGTGTCAAAGCCAGCCTTTGATGTCTCTGACTGGTAATACACTTTTATGCAGCAGAGGCACATGCTGCATAAGTGCTATGGAGCACTTACTTCGGAAGCTTCTGGGTCAAGCAACTAAATATCTTTCATTTTGGTTTTCACTTTGTTCCTTAAATGTCTTAATGAGAATATCCAATTTAAAAAATCATGGTATATTTATATGATATGTCCAGATCACAGAAGGTATGTTCAAAATGATGGTACATTCCCATAAGTACAGTTTACACTACCAGGAACAAATAATTTCAAAAGTAATGACAGTCAAGACAAAGACCTCCGAATATAAAGTAGAATCATGCAATCACAGAATTGTGAGGCTGGAAGAAACCTTTAAGGTCGAGTAGAGAAATGAAAATTACTGATTAAAGAAAGAGGAAAATAATTAGACAAATGGAATAACCTCAGATTGCTGAATAACCTACAGCAATTTTCACATCCCTCAGAAACAATTCTTTGTCATGTAGTAGTATACCTATTGCTACTCTACCAGCCCATGGCAATACAGATTTCAACCCTTTGATGACCATGTTCTTTCAGGGCATTCACCAACATGTTTGAATACCTGTTATGTTTGTTCTGTCCTGTCCTTTCCTTTCCTATCTTTCTTTTGTCATAATTACCATTTTATGTTGTGAAAATCTTTCAGATGAATGCTGCTAAACATGAGTTAACAGTGTCCCATACAGTATTCACACATTTTCAGCAATTATTTTATTCTTCAAATAATGTTCTTCTGAAAATATAAGCACACAAATTCATAGTACACTGAATAATTTATATTTTTAAAAACTCAGAATGCTTTCACAAAATATAAAGCAAGTCCTTACATTCCTAAAGCTATAAGGGGACAAAGACTAAAAGTAGCTTTTGGAGTTGAAGCTGGTCTCCAGAGCCATTCCTATAGCCAGAAAATCCTCACTAGTAATAGATCAGATAACGACAAAATTTCTGAACCTGACAGCCTCTATGAAACTAGCCACTTATTTGGGCATCTGTTATCTTCTGGATTAAAAGGGGAAGTTCTGGGTGTGAAGCAGACATCTAGAAGTGCCTATGGATATGACCTCTAGTGACCATAGATTCTAAATTAGAATTGTGGGTCAAAGTGACTGCTAGGGAGGAATGACACCCACTTTAAACTTCAATATTTGCTGCTTCAGAGTTTCACAGCTGTGTAGTTCCTGACCCAAGTGTATTCAACCTGCAAGTTCTATTGATGAATATCATGAAGTGGTATGACCTTTTGCAATAGACCGCAGGGTCCCAGTGTTACAACAATGACAGAAAAAGATAGTTATGAAACTAAATAAAGAGCTCAAAGTTAAAAATTCTCTTTTAACATCAGTGAAAAGATTTTTTTTGAAGAAGACATTGCACATTTCTGTGAATAATCAGGCTGCTGACAGACAACCTAAGAGGTAAGTCCCCCCAGGCAGGGGTATAGAACTAAAACCAAGTGAAAGAGGATACAATACATTAATTAATCAGTGGACTTCCAGTTTTCTTATTAACAGTCTACATTGATGTTTAAGTTATTCCTAAGTATTCAATAATAAAATAGAACCCACTTCAGGGATCCAAGAAACAATGGATTATTCCAGCAAACTTCTTCACCCAGTGAGGGGATTGAGTTTTAAACCTAAATCTAGAGAGGATTAAGAAGGAAAATGACATAAACATAGAAATGCCAAGGCAAAAATTAACAAACAAAAACCAAATTCTCATGGGAATGTGAATACTGAAATCTACAAATTAGTATCTTTTCATTTGAACATAGCTGAAAGGTCTGGTTATTTTAAAAATTTTGACTTAATACAGATAATGTAAAGGGTGGAGTATCAAAAAGACTACATTTTCTGAGATACTCTGAAGATCTCATGTCTCCAGTCAGATGCTATGAAGTCAGTTTTTCAATTACTTTGCATCTTGTGATGGACAAAGATTTCAGTTGTGTTATTTCAAGGATGAAGTGTGAGTTTATTAGACTTACTACCACTTATTAAACACAAAAAGATCTCTAAGTGGAGGATGGGACAGGCAGAGGAGGAGGACGTAAGAAGGAGGAGACATGCATTAGAGTGCCTGACCACCCCCTCCCTAAGTTCTCCAGTTTTATTGGACATCTGAAGGTCTATCCCTCAAAAGAGTTATCTTCCGTGTGGACTTTCATGAAGTTTGTCAAAATTAATCTCTGAATAGTCTGCTGATCTGTCAGATGTCACTGAGTGACTGGAGGCTGCAAAGTTACTAAGGTTGGGTAGGATATATAAATCACTATGGCACAAACATTTTTCCTTCAGGAAACCAGGCTAATATCAAATCCTTTGACATGTATCTTCTATGGCATACATTTTATACAGACATAAGGAAGTGGTAGGGGACAAGAAAGAGTTCTCTTTGGGAGCTGCATAAATGCAGTTTTCTAGGAAATGTTATAGCACATCCAACCACTGTACATTTAGCATTATTTCAAAATAATGCAAATAATGCATTATTCTGTTAACTTTGAAATTAGGTTTGCCATAAATTAGAGGTCTACAGAAAAAAGGTATTTCAGGGAATGTTGTTTCTTCTTAATAAGAGCTACACCTAATTTTTTTGCTAAATTATGTCAGGAGAACCCTAGAAGGGCTCTTCATCAGTTACTCTGCTGATAAAATACTGTTTATGCAAGGCAGTAAAGACCTAAGGAAAGAATAAAGTTCTCAAAGAAACATAAAGAAAGAAACCTGGTGACTGTATAGAGTGGCCCTCAGCTCACAATCTAAGTTTGCACATTATCTTTCTCTATCTGTGCCATGCATTTATGTAATGCATGGAAGTATGAAGATGAACACTGGCTTTTGTCACCTTTACAGAAAGCAGCTCACAACTGCAATGAGAAGATATTCTGTATGATGCAATAACAGAGAGGGAGGCTTGAGGGAGGCTCAGCTCTGTGCCAAAGGAGCTGCAAAACTTTCTACAGAAAGTGAGGAATTTCTCAGTACAGGAGAATCAGTGGCTTATGTCAGTTTAGACTCAATATCTATTCTTACTTTTGCCCATATTTTAGAAGATTATGTCAGTGATTCTGCTTCAAGTCTGAAATGAAAAGCAAGATAGGAATAGTGCAGAGATACCTAATAGATCATCTGGGCTACCTACCTAAAGTGGAGCATACTTACATTTATAGGGTATCTCTTCCAAGAGACAATGTCTTAAGCAAAAAATCATGTTTAAATCTGTGAAGCAAAATGTATCAAATATGGTTGATTAAAAAATCTTCTTGACTGAGTAATTCAAAAGAGTAAGACACAGGAAGGGAAAGTATATTAGTATTGTGTTTTAAAGCTCACCAAAAGAAGAAGTGAGGGTATATCTGTGGGTCATATATAGCAGGGGACACAGGAAAACCAAATGAGACAAATGCTGTTAGAGATGGAAAGGCTCACCTGGAGGACAAGTTATTCCATCTAACCATCTCAAGCTCACGACAGATCTCCCATGGGCTCTGATTTTTTAGCTAGTTTTCAATCTTCCATTTCTTCTGAGAGTTGCAGCAGCATAAATATACTATAACTTACTTGTACCGAGGATAACTTGATTTTTTGTTAAATCTCTTTTGTGTCAAATGCAAAACCCCAGGATATTTTCAATATTAATGTATACAATAAATAGCATTTTTTAACCAGCTGAATGTCATTTTGTCAATTCAGTAGGGCAGCAAGGTGAAACTTATAAGTGCAAGCAAGCTCCCCATCTTTGAAGAGAAATTGAAGCTTTTCACTTCCAGCAGAAGGAAAGGCTTTCTCAACTTTCCCTTTTAAACATTGAACCAAAGTGAGTCTGAAGATTATTGTTTCCTTATGCAAAATGAATAATTAATTGTTGAGGAAGTTCTCTGTGTAGAACCCAACTGTGAGGAATTTTAGAAACTGATGGAGTCCTCAAGACTGAAAACGATTCATGAATACAGGAAGTGCAGTCTCTCTGCATTAATATTTATGATTAATCCACATCATATTCTGCCAATAGTCCCACTGTTGCTAAAGCATGCATCCCAAGTTCACAATTCATGTCAAGTGATGATGATACCTTTGAAATAATGCACACAATGTGATCACCTATCATTTCAATGAAGTAGCTGGCAATGATACACACCCAGCAACTATTACAGTAGCTGTAAAAGAGTCATTAAGGTAGGTTACAAATATTTGAAATCAACAATCAAAGTGATAATAGAACCATTAAACCACAGTTGAATAAAAAAGATGTCTACAGTTCCATTCAATGGAAGTGTTTAAAACTATGCAGACCCTTAAAATTAGGCTCTACATGTTCTTCAGGAAACACAGAATTGTTACCAGCCCTAGCATTGCAACCCAGCCTCTCTCAACCACATTTCTGCTGAGCTCTCTCTCACTGGCACTCCCTGTCCATCTGTCCAGAAGCCTGATTGTTTATCTGCCCTATCAGCTTATAATGGGTACCTTGGGATATACCCAGTCTAAACCCATGAAGAAAAAAGGATAGGATTACTTTGAGATTATCTGATATTTCTCCATTTTTTTCATTTCCCCTCTTCTTCACTGCAAGCTTCCCACTATTTTCCAGCACAGACTCCTTTAAAAAAACCCACAGTCTGGAAACAACTTGTTTAAATATGGAAAACCTTTTGTGGCCTGTGGGTATCCTTGCTCTAATATTAAAGGACAACTTCTTATCTGGAAAGTGTATGGTCATATTGGGTTTATTCCAGTTCTGACACAACATATGTAGTGATAACACTTATGTAGAAGTATTCAAATGTTTCAGTGGCTTTTGCAAGTTGAATGAACTCAAATTTCCAAAATATCTGGGGTGTTTCTTCTAGCTGTAGATGCTATATAGCAAATACTAGCAAATAATGAGTGAAGTTGTTTGCAATGAAGACCCAAATGTTTGGAAATTTCTTCAAAGCAGTTTCCTGATAGTATAAAAGCAATCTGGAAACCTCACATGCACTGTCATTGCAAGGTCAGCAATTCAAGCCTGTGATGCCATAATGACATTTCATGCTATCTTGAGGGCTGCTCTTAATAGTAGAAAAAGAAGATGGATGTAATAGAAAAAACCCACCATCTTTAGAGTTGATAAGAAATAACATGTCTCCATCTTTCATTAAAATATTTGCCAGACAAAGCAGAGAGATCCAAGTGACCCACCTGAGGGGAAAAACCTTGTCTACATTCATATTTGTGTGGATACCAGAGAAAACAGAGAAGAAACTTGGTAGAAGTCCTAGAGATAGGTAGAACTTTTTTTTTCTTTTTTTTTTTCTTTTTCATATTCTCAAATATAATCAGTGAGGAGAGAAAAAAAATTCACAAACTCTGATATTCCTGGTGAATGTGTTGAACCTGCTAGAATTTACTCAGCTTCAATTTTCAGAATTGCTGCATTTAGACCTTGAGATGAAAGCTTGGATAGGTCACCAAGTACCACAGATGGGTTCATCTGTTTTCCTCTAACCTCTTTCTTAACACATTTTTTCATGAAAGACATTAAAGGCTCAAATTTTATGTAAGGAGTCAAAATACTAGATAATACCATGTACATCTTCAGAAATGCAGGATTAACAACTCAGTGGATCTTTCAGAAAAAAGGAATTGAATTCTGGCTGAATTACTTAGGAAGGAAAACTGAAAAATGTATTTTTGTCCTCTAGGAATTGCTTTATGCTTATGAGTCTGGGTTCTTCACCTGCTGTCTTTGGGGAGCCCAGGCAAGAAGGCAGCTTAGTCTGGGCACTAAGTCACCATTTTACGTGGTTCCCTCTTTAAGGCAGGTGTCCTAAATGCAGGTGTTATACTCTTGTGGAGATTATGTTTTTTGTAAACAGGAACTTGTTTTATACAGTTCACTTATGCCTGTGAGGAGAAGCCTCACTGTTTTTGTGATCATTTCTAGAAGCAGTGTCCCTGAAGATGGCATATTTGGAAATGACATTACTTCATAGTGCTGCATAGCAGCAACTAGCACCCTAATCTGTATTGAAGATGATACCTGAGCAATAGAAAGTATTAATGAACACCCACAAGGAGAAAAAGATTTCTTTCCTATCCCAAAATATACCTCTGCAGAGTACCTGTTGCATTGCATTTAATCTAATTTACTAGAGGGGAGATGAACACCCTCACTGCAACCGTGCTATTTTTTGAGATTGGTGAGTCAGCTGAATGGTGACTAAGCCACTGACAAATTTTCCCTGTTAGCTTGTGTGTATAAAAAGATGCTTTGCTGGAATGTGTCATCTGTGTCTTGTTGGAGTGAATGGGGCTTTTCCATTAAAACTACATTACCTTTTTTATCATTTAAAAATATATGTATATGAAGCTTTCAGCACATTTCAAGGAGGTACCAGGTCACAACCAGGAGAATGAAAAATAGATACTGTACATGACCATTGGCAGAAACTGCTTGTTCAATTTAATATATAGAAACTGAATATATTTCTGAAAGGAGAAACAGAGATACATTCTAATGAACAGAAAAGCAGAATCATACCACATTCTGGATTATGCTCTGCAACTCAAAAGATGCAGGTTAAGTTACTTGCTCTCTAAAAACCACTGCCTTTGGCAAGTACAGTACCACGTCTATGAACTAGAGATGACACTGCCTTCTTTTACAGCTGTTCCTGCTTGCAAGGCTGAGGGAGCTGGAGCTCTTTAGCTTGGAGAAAAGGAGACTAAGGGGTGACCTCATAAATGTTTATAAATATATAAAGGGTGAGTGCCAAGAGGATGGAGCCAGACTCTTCTTGGTAATGCCCGACAACAGGACAAGAAGCAATGGGTGGAAGCTGAGGCATAGGAAGTTTCATGTAAGCATGAGGAGGAATTTTTTCACTGTGAGGTGAGAGAACAGAGGAACAGGCTGCCAAGGGTGGTTGTGGAGTCTCCCTCTCTGGGGATATTGAAAACCTTTCTGGATGCATTCCTGTGTGATCTGGTCTAGGTGATCCTGCTCTGGCAAGGGGGTTGGACTAGATGATCTTTTGTGGTCCCTTCCAGCCCCTGACATTCTATGATATGCTATTTTCATGCCATAGTAAGAATGAGTCTTATAGAGCACAGACTAGTGCATGTCCTTCTCTTCACCTTGATTTTAAAATGTCCCATCCTGTGTCAGTGAAAGACATTACATATTTAATTAACTATTTTGGTTAAATTGAAGAAATCTGGTAGAGTTAAAGACAGCTCAGTAAATAATCCATCTATTATTTCCATCCTTCTCAGTCAATAATGAAAATGATGTCACTCACCAGGCAGCATATGCAAATAAATGTGTATATGATAGACTGCAGCTGAATTTGCTGGCATCTAATAAGTGTTTAATTGCTTTAGAGTGCTTCTAAAAAAAGCAATATTATTAGGACTTTCTTCTTGCAAATTGGTTTTAAAAGCATACAGTCAGTGTTGTATATTCATAGTATTATAATTAAAACTAAATAGGTTAGAAACTACAAGGTAGAAGGAAGTAAAAGCCCAACAGCATGTATACATATGGCTAAACATGGATTAGTGTGTGGTGATGGTGCTTGTGTGTAGGTCTAAATGTGCTCAAGTACAGTGCCTCCTAGGACTTACCTTTACATCGTAGGAGGAACTGTGGTTGTCTAAGGAGGCCTCAGGGAAATGAATTCTTAGCTGGGGCTGGCATGAGTATAAATTAACCAATTAAGGCACCTTTATCAATATAAGCATCCTGACTCATTGTTTAATGGGATAATTGGAATTCTATAGAGGAAATAAAGTTGACTGCAAGGATTAAACAGAGGTAAAGCTCTCATTTGTCTCTTGCTTGTGACAAGATGTAGCTTAGGGGCCAGTGAATCTGTTGTGAGGCTGCTGATGTAGAACAAACAGCAGTATGGGGAGTGAAAGATCAGAACATTACTTTTTAATACTTACAACAAAATTGTGTGCATACTTATCTATGAAGAAATAGACAAAGCTCTTCATGTTTAAGAATAAACATTAAGTCTGCATTCCAACATTTTTTATGTATCTGAATTCCTAGAATATCTTAGTTTTACCTGATTAATTGTTCTTGAATAATGCAAGATCATTTTGTCTATCATGTTATATACATCTATAAAATAGTTTTCAATACAACTACTATTCTGTTGTTTTTAGGAACAGTCTTCAGTTTAACTCCATCTCCAATGGTAGCTGCCAGATTCAAGGAAGACAAAAAAACCCCCAAAAAACAACAAATCAGGAGAATGGAATAAATGAAGATACAGATGTTCTTTTTTGTTACTATGTGGTTATTCTAGATAAAAGATGGCATGTCTGGTACACCCAAAACTTTCATCTGACACATGAAGAAAAGATAATTAGATAATTGCAGGTCTTCTATTTTACTTTTTTTTTTTCCCCCTCTCTCAAATAATCTTCTTACCCTTCAGAAGCATGAAATAGAGGCTACATAGGCCTTAGTTTCTGTTGACCAAAAATATTTTGAATCCTTCAAAGGAAAGTATATATTTGGACACAAGAAGGAGCATATGCCATTTAATTTTTTTCTTTGAACACACTCTGGTGAAAGGCCTGATAACCTTTTCTGAAAGATGGCATACAGTGAATTCCACTTATGTTCTTCCCTCTCTCCAGAGATAAGTCTGTCTTCTGTTATGGAGAGCAAATCATCCACATCATACCTCCTTTGATCACAACTAGCCCCTCATATCTTTGCCCATCAAAGCCTTCGATGAACAGCTGGTGGAGGAGAAAATGTCAAAGCTACCCAACAAAGCCAAGTATTAGACACCTATAAGTACTTACAATAGTAGTTTGCCCCTTCTGGACCTGATGATTTTTGCAAATTGTACAAATGAAACTAATGATTCTTCACCAGAATTACACACGCAGAAATAAAAAGCATGCTGAGAAAAACTGAGGACATATTATTGAAATGAAACTATGTTGAATGTGCATGAAGACCTCTCTGTAGATGAAATTCTGAAGAACAATCACATTAGGAGAAAAGGATGATGAAAAAATAAGAACTTTTTACCAGCACGTGATGTAGTTAGTGTCTCAGAAGATACTGGATTCTGTTTTGAAATTTGTTTTAATGACCTGAAGCTTAAGCAAGTGGGATGACTCAAGGGTGATTGACAGGAAAGACAGAAAGAAGTGAGAAGTTGTGTACATGCCTTGAGCTGTTTTCTCACCACAAAACCCTCCAATACATTATGTACATTATGTATCTTATCATTAAATGTCATAGATAAAACCTTGCTGAAGGATTGTGACTTTCAGATATCCCTGTCCTGGAAAAGCTCACCAAAAAAAAAAAAACAACCCACATCACATTAAAACAATGTATTCTGCTCTTGGCTTTTCATATAGTGTAAGGTAAAGTATACTCTATGTTGCCTCTTGAAGCAACAAAGCCAACAACAGCACCATGTAATTAGGACTCTGAAATCTCTCTCTGTTTTATCTGAGATTGCTTTCTGAAATCAAATTCAGGCAGAGAGAAAAAGAGATGCAAACAAGTTTACCCCAGTTCTGCAACAGCAAATAAACAAGAGAAACACTTGAGGAACATTAAGGGATGCATCAGGTTCTTCAGATACTATGATAATTGAAATACAGGTGTTGAATAACCAATTATCTGCAGATCAGTCTTCTCTCAGAGAATGGAATGGGCATAGAAGGGTTAGTCTGTGGTGACTGACACTGCAGAGAAAAAGAAAAGCCAGTCTGCAAAGTAGAGGACAAATCTATCTCAACCTAAAATTTGTCATCAACTATGTTGAATTGGCAGTCTTTTCAACTACCTGACAAATGACACTGCTATTCATAGAGCAGGTATAACACAGGTTGCCACACTGTAAATTGTTACCAATATTGCCTCAGGGACCAAGAGATGTTATACATTCAGCTGTAGAGCACCATGGATGTAAGGTGTGCTGAAGTGGAAACTGCAGCTAATACAGTAGGAATTATCTAACAGTTAGGTAACTAACCTTTATATTATGTTGCAAAAAATCCCCCTATCAACCAACCAAATGAAAGAACCCACAACCAAAACCAAACAAAAAACCACAACAAAACAGAAACAAAACACTGAACCTTTTAGCATCTCTCTTTGTACTTCCACTGCATCTCAAGAAGTGTGAAGCCTTTCCTCTGTTTATATGGCAGTAATGTTTTGTTTTGACATCAGGTCTGGGGAGCAGATTAATCCAGATGCTCCACATCAGTCCTTAATTGTCACAGCTGTAGAGAAAAGGTTCACCTTCAGTCCATTTGTAACCCCCTGTTGTGTTTTAAAGTATATTTTAAGAAGGACACAGGTTCACAAGCCAATCAGTTCATTAATGCTGTATGCATAAAAATTTGTGGATAATTCTCTTCTGGCTTCTTCACACAGCTTCATGGGGAATCTTGGCTTCAGGACAAACAACTGCAAAAGCAAGCTTTTTCCCCTCAGCACTTTAGTAAAGTGAACATAATACATCTTTAAGTAAATTAGTGTTGTAACAGGTTTTAAATGATCCATCTTGAGAAGTCAAATGAGAACCAAAAACAGATCCTTTTCTCAATTTCCCCTGAGCAGTGAAGTGATTTGAAACCCTCCCTTGCCACAGGAAACATACAAATAAAAAACAAATTTGGCAACTATTCACTAAATATGGATGTTTATTCAGTACTTAAATTCAAGATCCAAGTAACTTTTTATTAGAGAACCAATCAACATGTTCTGCAATGGTAGGAAGCAAATGTGACCCTCCAAGAAAATCCCCTTCCTCTGCAGTCAGATGCTATGTGGCATTTACAAGGGAAAACTCAGAGTACGCAATGATTGTCAATGATGCCTCAGCAGACATGTGCAGAACACCAAACAGCCATGTCCTGTCAGTATACCTCTGTTTTAAGGAACAGGCAAAATATAGGTGACTATATGAGTAGTTACCACTTCTGGGAATAAACAGTACAGTACTGTCTAAACAATACATATTGTAACTTCACCTTGAGTTAAGAGAAAGGAGGAAAAAAAACCCCCAACATTGGAAACATCTTGCAGAATTGTGTAAGTAATACAGAGAGCATTTTAAAGCAGAGGAGTCCTTACCTTTTTTTGCCTTTCTGTCTGATAGAATTATATGCAGTTTCTCAAGTGACTACTACTGGAGTTGTCTGAAAGAAGTAATTGCATTTTCAAAAATGGAAACATGATGATAATACTTGAAGGTTTAGTACTTCCTTAAAATATTTACGTAGTAAAAGTGGTCCCTGGCAAAGAGATCTAGATGTGTTGAATGAGAGGACAAAATGAAAAAAAAAAAAAGAATAGCTAAACATTAAACCCCATTTTTAGTACATACCTTTTCCAAAGGTATAAAAACATAGTGTGTGTGATTTCACAGAATTAGCTGAGATCAAATCCCTGAAAGATTTCTGTTTCACTTGAATGTGCTTATTAGCACCAGATTAGGGACCAGACTGTCCCTAATTTTGCTCAAAACACATGCATGTTAAATTACTTTTCTTAATGCCTGTTAGTAGAACTAAATACTAAATATCTAAAACTAATCCATTTTTGTATTGTTGTTGCTCACATGAGCATGAAGTTCTCCTGTTTGCTTTCCTGAAGGTCACATCTACAACACTCATCATTAGTGGCAGTTTCTCCTCATGTTAAGGAGGCAGCACAGGTATTGTGACTTCAAGCTAATTATGATTAGCTTGAAAAAAAAGCAAAGGATCCCTTCATCTCTGACCCTGTAAGACAAAAGGAAGGGGGAGGACAAGTGAAATATTAATAACACTTTATATAAGAACTGCTTGATCTGCTTATGTGGAATCATAACTGGAGAAAGTGAAAGGAGAGTAAGGGAATGTATTTCCTGGGTCCTTAGAAGAAATTAAAAATGATTTCTTAATTGGCAAGTGCTTAAATGGCTGGTTCTAATCAAGGTAAATGGGCTTGTTTTTCCAACACTGGGTCTCACATCAAAGCAACAAGAAACAATCAAAAAATGCCTGATGCAGAAAGCAAGAGAAGTGGGTTGTCACCAGCTGTTCAAAGACAAGATCCTGCAACAAATGTGAAGCAGCAGATGCCATGTGAAGCAGGGGCATGTGAATGCATGAGTCATCACTTACACTTAGAGGGGTGACAAAATGCAGGCCACATCCTGGGGGAAAAGATTTTTGTGGCTTTAACAATTTCTCCCCTTTCTTTGCACTTTATTCAAGTACACAGTTTTTTGGTTTGGTTTGGTTTTTTTTGAAGAAAGTGTCTTCTGTGTTTGAAGAACCATAAACACCAGAAAAGTATAATAGAGATATTACACTTTGAGCCTATCATATCAAAAGCTGGTCCAGCATTACTGTGTGTTGAACAGGGAAAGTAGTTTAAAACATTAACAGTAGTTTAAAACAGCAACACCAAGCTCTCATGCAGAAGGGGGGAAAAAAAAAAAACACATTATCAGGCTTTTCTGAGAAGTGAATCTAGATTTTTTGTGCTTTAAGGATGATCTCCAGGGCTGACTGGAAATGGTGATTTCATTTCATGGAAAAGTGCTGATCTTTTGATATTAGTCTTTCTTGGCTTATTAAAACAAACCCTCATCAATTAAAAAAGAGACAGAAGATGAGGAGGAAGGGCCCTCAGCATCCAGTGGTGTAGAGATTTTGAGATTCACCTGTTGTTCAGGGGACACTGTAATGACTATCTACTAAATTGTAGATCACAGGTAGACCCCAAGTGTTAATGAGTCCTTCTTTGGTATCTGGACAAATTAAATAGGAAAGGAGCAAAATGAGATCCTTACTGCCCCCATCTCTTGTTAGACATGCAGTTCAAAGAATCTGTTAGTACCATTAGTCATGATTCATGTCAGATTTTTCTCCAAGCTCATGATGTGGCCACTGCTCTGACCATATTTCCCTCTCTTGGTAGAGATCCTACAATGGGAAGGGGTAGGACATCAAGGTGAAGCCTTACAGCACCCGTGCTTGTTTATGGGAAGTAGACTGAGAGATGACCACATCTATAGCTCATGGCATTTTGTTCTTCCATGATGAAAGTGGACCACAAAGTACTTCTTGTATTTCCAAGGGAGGGGAAATCTAGCCTCACCTGGTTTTGTCATAAGTGATTAGATTTTATATTGTGTTTATGTACTCTCCTAATCAAATTAGCATGATGGTTCAAAATCAGCCTAGCAGAAAACTCTCATTTTCTTACCCATTTCGCTTCATTTATCACCTGAATTTATGAAAGTTGTGAGATTGTTTTTTCTTTCTCTCTGACTAGACCCAGTTCTGCTTAGCTTATTTGAAACATTCATAGCCAAAGGTTGCAAAAGCAATGAATATTTATAATCCCATCTTCCCAATGCACTCAGAGGTGTCTCACAGCATGAATTCACATTAGAAATGTCCCACCTGTGGGGATCATTCAAAAAAACACAGATTACAAGTCTGTACAACACGGAACAAGGTCAATACCCAAATTATGGGAATTATCACCTTAAAAAAGGTGGTATATTGGATCACTCCGCACCAACACTAATTTACAGGTGCTATAGTAGCGAGACTCTCCCCTGTGATGGTTGTATTGTTACAACATTATTTTCCAGTTCTTGTTCTGTGCCTTCATAGAATCAGAGAATGGTAGGAGTTGGAAGGGACCTCTGGAGATCATCGAGTCCAGCCCGCCTGCCAATGCAGAAACATCCAGGGCAAACCACACAGGAACAGATCCAGGAAGGTATAAAAAGTCTCCAGAGAAGGAGACTCCCCAACCTCCCCGGGTATCCTGTGCCAGCACTCTGTCACTCATAATGAAGAAGTTTTTCCTCATGTTGAGGTAGAAATTCAGCTTGCTACTATTCCTTCTTGTCCTATCACGGGGCACCACTGAAAAGAGACTGGCCCCTTCTACTTGACACCCACCCTTCAAATAAACATTAATAAGGTCCCCTCTCAGTCTTCTCTTTTCTAGGCTGAACAGCCCTGGGTCTCTCAGTCTTTCCTCATGAAAGTGATATTCCATTCCCTTCATCAGCTTTGTAGCTCTCTGTTGCACTGTCTCTGGTATTTCCCTGTCCCTCTTGAACAGGGGAGACCAGAACTGAACACAATACTACAGATGTGGTCTCACTAGTGCAGAGCAGAGGGGGAGAAGAACCTCCCTTGATCTGCTGGACACACTTTTCTTTATTCACCCCAGGCACTCATGCCTTCTCATGAGTGAGCTGCACACCATGTAATACACTCCTCTCACCGTTCACAAAGGTATCACCTATTTTGGTATCCCCTCCAACAACAAGGAACAAAAAAAAAAAAAAAAAGAGTTTCTCACCTAGCTTCAGAGCAAAGAGAAATATTACAGTTTAAAGAACATAGTGACTGGTGACAAATCACAGGCAGGATTGCAGTGATGAGAGCTGCTTAGAAAATACTGCAAGTGAAAACTGTGACCCTGCAAGTATCTTCTGTTAATTCATTGCAAATATATTTCTTTTTCTAGACAGAGGCGACACCTAAAAAAAAAAAAAAATAATCCATCCCCACCCCATCTGTCTCCAAAAACACAAGTAAAACTTAACATTAATTCAAATGATTTTCCTATTCAAGATAGAGCTCTGAGGGCTATAATCAGTTTTAACACTTGTCAGGCAAATATGCTTCCTTCCATTTCGCAGACAGGAAATTACGGTTCAGCAGCAGCGCTGGAATTAGAAACTATCTATAGACCATTTTATGCCAAGAAAGTTTTGCCATTGATTTTAATGTGCCAAGATATAATGTATCCTCCAGTATCCTGCCCTTTCCTATTTTCCCCAAACTTATGGTGAACCATTAAATTGATGCCTGCCCTGTAAATCCCATATCAAGGTAGTTCCCTTAGCAAGAAGGTAGATTAATGACCTGAAACTACTGTAGAATATTTGCTATTTCAGTGCAAATTAATATCATATTTTACCCTTCTTTTATACCCACATCTAGTATTTCCTTCTGTGAAGGATACTAGAAGGAGCTGGATATTTAAATGCCAAAGTTCTAAATCTTATATTCAATTTTTTAATCAAACTGTTTAACACGAGTATTAAATATCTGCATTTCCATTTTTTATACTTCTCACACCTCATTTTTTTTCTGCTAAGAACAAATAAAAATTTTAAAACTCAGAAATGTTCAGGAGTTTTTAAAATAGTAATAGAGTTTTTAAAATACCTTATGTTTTTCAGGACTCCACTTGCCTCTATAGTCCAAAGCACTTTGGCTGGGACGAAATACAAATGTCTTCCACTAAACTTAGGTCTAAGTTCTCAGTTTTAAGGTAGGTCGTTTTAAAGTTTCTAGGTATTGTGTGCTATCCTGCAAATCCTTTTAATTAAAATATCAATTCTTCCACTGCCTAAAACATCACAGTTCACTAAACACATTTCTCTAACATGAGATGCAGTTTCTGGAGAAAGCAAAATCATGACAACATTTAAATGTCTGGATGCCTAAGACACATGTTCACATGTTTAGTTCTGTGAAAGCTCCAGCCAAGTCTCCTTTGTAGGAGTTAAAACTTATGAACAGGTCTCCAGTTCCCAAAGCAAGCACAGCAGGCTATTAGGTTTTCTTTTAGTGGAGTTTAGAGGAAATAAGGGAAGTGGTAGTGGGGGAAACGGCCAAATAGTTTCTCTCACTGTTCATTCTTGACAGCACTTTTCAAAAGTTTGGTCTTTATTTGTAAAATGTAAAACCAGGGTGGAAGTTCAAACTTTTAGGATTTTTTTTTTCCTTCCACACTTCAAACGCTCAAGGTAAAAATTCATTTTTTTTAAAAAAAAAAAGGGAAAGTAAAAGTGCTATGAAAAGAAAGTGAACAGAATAGAAACAGCAGTTTGGAATGAAATGATGGATTTTATTTTCTGGTCTATATTTGCTATTATTATAATTTATGAAGAAAACATGGCCACTTTACAAAGGCATTATTGTTGAATCCTTATGCTTTCTTTTAACACCAGCATTAGGTACCAAATCACAAGCAAATCACAAGATAAACTGAACACAGTCTTGCAACCACATTTACTTACATTTGATCAAGCTGCCTTATAAACCTCAGTAGTTTTTACTCAGGTTGTTGTGGTCAAAGCACTTTTGGGGACCACATTTCAGAGACCCACCCTTCTCTTGATTAGCAACATCTTTCACATCCAGTCTAAACATATTTACAATAGGACTGGACTATTTCAGTTGGAATGGACCTACAGCAGTCATCTAGCCTGTCTGACCACTTTGGGGCTGACCAAATTAAAGGGTGTTATTAAGGTCATTGGTCAATGCAGCTCAAACACTGGCAGGCTTAGGGTATTGACCACTTCTCTAGGAAGCCTGTTACAATGTTTAATCACCCTTTCAATATGGAAATGTAAAAACGATCTCAAAGGTCTTTTCCAACCTGAATGATTCTGTGATTCTGTGGTTCTATGAATCTCACAGATAACTGAGGGAAGAACTGTGGACAAATGATTGACTAGGTAATCCTATCAAAACCACCAGATTTGGATGCAGAGGCAGCAAAATTGAGACCTGTAGGGAACAAGTTGGGCGGATTTTGATTGAAGAGGTGATAGTGGTGGAGAAAGTGAGGTGATCGAGGTGAATGGGAGACCATGCATGGGAAATGGAGTAGGGCTGGACATAGGGGGCCAGATGTATTGGTGGTCATTAAGCTTGAGCTCTGAGCCTGACCACTGCAACCAGTCCTATCTTCTCATTCCACTCAAATCCTAATTATTTGGCTTTGCCTAATGGAATTACTGCACACACCCCTCATATGAGAAATAGCTGCAGTCAGATATCTGCTATTGGATGATGTATTGCCCACAGCTTCTGTATGCTGTCATCCTTGTTTGCTTCATTTTTTCCTTTGAAGTTAGGAAAGAGAGATAAAAGACTACAGATTCAAGAGGCAGCAGTGTAGGGAAAATGAAACATTTCAGAACTATGAACTCCCCCATAAAATCCTATCCAGACAGTGCTGTTTGTTATTATTGGTCCACTGATGCCCAAGTTCCCAAGATTTTTGGCAGGGAAAATCAGAACATACTGGACTGCACTCTGCTGTAGCCAGCATGCTTCCAGTACCCAACATAATTAGTTTAAAGATAACTCAAGTATCTCTGCACTGCAGCATTGCCATATTCTGTCTCAACAAGGAAGACAGAGAGCTAAACAACTACACCTCCACCCAAAGCTTCCTCTCATTCTTTTGTCCTAAAGGTAACACCACAATCAGCAGTAACAAAAATAAATTATTATTATTAATATTTTTTTTTATGTCGGTAGCAATGTCTCTGAGATCTCAGTAACTCTACCCTTAATAATATTAACTTAGAACATTTGAAGACCCAGCAGAAGCATTCACAAAAGCCACTGAGACTCAAGACATCCTATATACAATGCTGACAAGGGAAAAAAAAAAAGGGAAGCACACTAAATAACAATCCACAGGGAAAAAAAATACAATCTTTAAGTTTCAACCTTGGTTTAATAATTGAAACACCATGTTCCCTAATGTTACCTATGGTATGGTGTGGCATGGCTTCTCTGATGTGCCAAACTCACAGACAACTCACTGGTTTAGATGGTATTAGTCTGCTATCTGACACCCTGTGTGTCTTAATTCTGCAGTTTCCAGGTAGCAATAAAGTCATGGTTATAAAATATGGTGTAGACACCCTGGCACTGCATTTCTCTTTCCAATGAAGCTCTTCCAAATGCTCAGTTTACAAAGGCCAGCCTCATTTGGCTGATACCATTCTCATGAAATACAAACTGTTTGAGAAGATAAATTATTGTTACTACATGCATAACACCTGACATATTTTGCCTACTGAAATGTGCTATAAAATACATTTCCAATGACTGGCAGGGAGAGAAGTATTGCTATTGGCTGCCACGAGCGACAGATCCCTTCCCTCAGCCTTTTTACTGAGTTGTGCAAAACCCCTGTGAAGATTTATCCACACCCATGAAGTCAGACTTGAGGAGAATCTTGACCCATGCTCTTGGGTACTTGACAAATTCTTCAACTGTAACCTGTGAAACAGATGCTGGCTTTTGACTGTTAGCAATTAGATCAGTGTAAGAGGATGACAAGGAGGGGACTCTGGGCTCTTGTTCAGTAATGATACTGCTACTTCCAGTTTGTCAACCAGCCAGGGACAAACAGTTTGTTGTGAAAGTGTTATCATTTTACTGAGCAGATCCCCAGCGTCACACTACAGCTGGCTAACAGCAGAAACAGAAGTAGCTCCATTAAAAGTATGCACTGCACATCAGACTTTGAATGGGACACACTTCACACTTTTCTAATCTTCACTCTGGCTTCCCCACATCCCCCTTGCCACCACAACTTTTAGAGTACCAAGTTTAAAGGTTTTGAGCCTCCTGAAAACAGAAATGTTTAACAGTCACACAGTGACAAATCTATATTTTTCCAAAACACTGCATTTAAGAATCATAATGCAGCAGGACCTCAGATGAGAAAAGAGAGAAAATGAAGTTAATTAAAGTACTGTCCATCTGGAACTTGAACATTCTTCAGTCAAGGGAATACATCATACCCTGATTCTTCCTATGTACACTGAAAAATAGACACTGCTGTGGATTTAATTAAAACTTCTACTTAGTTTTTAGTTAATGTGCTTCACTAGATTTATTGTTATTCAATCAAGATGCAGTTATGGCCCCCATCATGAAAAAGAATGTTTTTCTCCATTATGATAATCTACGTGACTTTTTTAAAATTTAGGCAGTTTTTTATAATACTTAGGGAAAGCTGGAGAACATAAATATTACTAGCTCAGCTGGTTTAAATTGGCCTTGTTCACTTGATTCAAAGGCAGTGTGCTTTGCTTTCTATATTTTACTCAATATATTTTGTTGTTGATTTTGTTTCTCAACAACATATTTCAAGCTAAAATGTAATGTTTAGAGACAGAGTCATAGATTGTACAAGCCTCTTTCTCCATAAAGCCCATAAGTAAAGATCTTTCACTAGTGAGGAACTATTCTGCAGATAAGTGTTTATGGGCCCACCTCAAAGCACCACTGTATCTCACTACAAACTCTCTGTAGTTTCCTCATCACCTACACAGTCCAAAACCCAGCTCACAAAATATAACAGGCTACCATTAAAAAAACCCTATCAAACACATTCCCTCTCCCAACTAACTACCAGCACAACAACTCAGAGTCGTTTTGGCATCAAGAGCAGAAACTTCTATGCCAGCATCCTTCAGGTCTGGTGCCATGTTATAAATAAAGGGTGAATTCAAATCACTGCAGAGTTTTGCTGGGTAACTCAACCGTTGCTCTGTCAGCACAGGAGAGTGAACTGATCTGGTCCCACACTCCACTGGCATAGTGCTGGGCTTTGTTCATTCACATACAGTGCTGCACCAACAGGGCTCCATTCTTCTCAAAGGTCATTTGAAGAGCTTGCATCAAGCTGGGATGGCATGTGGCATAGGATGCTCAAGACATTAGCTAATCTTGAGTTCATGTCTACACTGCCCTCCCAGGCATGAGCACGCTGAGGAGATGAAAATGGACCACAACAAACAGTGTTTCCCATCTGAACATTCTCATTACCACCCTCTATGCTGATGAATTAGATTCATTTTTGTAAATTCAAACTAAGTCCCTCTGGTCTCATTGCTAAGTCAAATCCACAATCTGAAGTCAGTGTCTGACTGTCTGCCTCAGTGGTCAGGGAAAATGGTAAGAAAAACACAATATAGATTTACAGTGTGCCTTCAGTTACCAGTGTTCAGCAGCAGGGGAAAGTTTTCACCCTTCTGACTTGACTGCTTGCCCAAACCTATATGAAGATGCTGTGTTTCATACTATATTCTTCATTAGTGCATGACAAAGCAGGAGCCTCCTGAATCAATATAAAAAAGAACCCATGATTTTTCAAAACATAAATGCTAAGAAGATTATAGTTAAGGTGAAAATGTTATCAACACAAGGTCTACTTTCACCTGGAAAGGCAAACATACATTTGAGATGCATGAAAGAAAAACTTCCATCTATTAGTTATCTGGGATCCCACAAGGTCATTGTGTAAGTACCATCTTTTCACAGCATAATCTGTAACCCAGGCAACCCAGATCTTTTTCAAGGTGACAGATTTGGAATATAAGGTCTCCACTACAGACAGCCTGAGATAACCATCACAAAACAGCAGAGGTGTAGGCAGGAAGACATCTCTTCTTCTGGAGATGAAGAGAGGCTGAGGAGGCTGCAGAAGGGTCAGAGTCAGACAGCTGTGGAAAGCAAAATGCTCTCTGATGCCTACTCATCTGCAACATGCACTACAGCTCACTTAAAGAATTCATTTCATTTTTTTCTTAGTTTTAATTTTAACTATAGGTTGAATTAATTAAAATGTAGGTAGAAAAAAAATACAAATAAGAGAATTCTGAGAGGTTTCCCTCCATCAGTATCTCATTAGAAATTAGGGGAGGTTGTTAACAGTCAGCTGCCACTCTCTATGGCTTTCTAACCCACTCCCTATCTCAACAGTTGCAATTTTATGTCACATCAACAATTCATAGAATAACAATTCAGATGCACTACAATGCTACCTAGATTTTAAAGAGACTATATTCTTCACTTTAACAGTTTTTAATCTTTGTGGTTTTTCATTGTTTCATATCCTTTACAAAAGAAAGGGGGAAAAAAAATCACAGTAATTCCTTAAAATAATAAAAATGTTTCTTTTGATCTTTTTTTTCCCGTAGACAAATTCACATGATGAAAAAATATGCAACACAAATTAATCCTCCAACTAAGCTTAAAACATTGTGAATAAATCCATATAAAGTATTAAACAGTATTACTATACTTCAAGCTTTATAAATGTGTTTCCATGTATCTAGAATAAACCAGAAAAACACATGTTAAAAAAAAAAAAAGACACGAAAACCATTAAGTATGGGAACTGAAATGAACAAATCAGCATTTCTGAAATGATTTTTTCACATTCATAGCAGTGCTGAAAAACTACATTTAAGGCAATTGGTAAAGAGAAATGTCATTTACAAACGTCCTTAAAGAGCAGGAAGTAGTGCTGACAAATATGGTATAAGAGAAACAACATGGTGTAAGAGAACACAAAGCACTCAGCAACCCAACTTCAGAAAAATTCTTCTCTCTAGAAATCTTCTACTGTAGCCTTTGAATTTTCAGTAAGCTTATTTCAAGTTAGTCAACAGAAAACACCTCAACGTCTGTTTTAGAAGCACAAGATGCACACTGCTATCTATGATGGCGAGACCCCCCACCAAGGCCTGAGGAGGTATCACCTCACAGAGAACCCTGCAGAAAGCAGCCATTCAGCAATGAGTGGCACAGCCTCGCCATAGAGGACACATACAGATCAGTTAGTACCCCTACAGTGATTTAGAATAGTGTCAACTTAAAGTTGAACAATCACCATGCAAATGGTAGCCTGAAAGATTTGTTCCATTACACACATACTCATATTCAGATGAGTGAATATATACCACAAGCATTTGCCAAATGTCTAGCCAAGCATTTGCTGTGGTATTAGCTGAGCAAATTTACAGTGAGTTTGCACAAGCTACAACACAGCCATACACATCAATCTAGAGAATGCCAAAAAAAGATAACAGGTTTATTACATGGAGTCAAGCCCCATCTTTTAGGTAACACACAGGGTCAGGTATATCTACACAAGAAAATACTTCAGAAAAGAACAAGAAATAAAAAGGTGAGAAGGTATCTATGCAATACCATGAAAGCAATTTGTTCATGGACAACAAATCTTATGAAGAGCAATTGAAGGAGCTGGGACTGTTTAGTTTGAGGAAGAGAAGGCTAAGGGGAGACCTCATCATTCTCTGCAACTACCTGAAAGGACATTGTAGAGAGGTTGGTGCTGGTCTCTTCTCACAGGTAATTAGCAATAGAACAAGAGGGAATGGATTCAAGCTGCACCGGCGTAGGTTTTGATTGGGAATTAAGGAAAAAAAAATCACTGAAAGAGTGGTCAGACACTGGAATAGGCTGCCCAGGGAGTGGGTTGAGTCACCATTAAGGGTTGCTTGGATGTGGTTTTGAAGGATATGGTTTAGGGGTGAACTTTGTAGATAGGATTAATAGTTGGACTTGGTGATCCCAAGGGCCTTTTCCAACCTGAATGATTCTATGATTCTGAGCCAGTGTGTTAAGATAATCACAAGTTCACATTCTATTTGCTTCAGTTTCCTACTCATTGAATTCAGTAGTTGGAAAGGATGGATGATACCTTGTGGCAGAAACAGGTGAATTAAGAATAAGGAAAATATGAAAGAGAAGGAAGAGAAAGTTGAACAACTTTTGCCAATTCATTGACCTTGGCATGTTCCATTAGATTTTAAAAATATTTTTTTTTCCCTTTAGAAATATTCATCATTGGCCACATGCCTGGGTGAGTCAAAAAGGAGACACATGGGCAGCCATAAGACAGGGAAATTTAACATATGTCATTGTTCTCTGGAAATTATTTCAGATAATGAGTGTTCCAGAACAGAAAATTCTTCCTTTCATCCAAATATTACATAAAATATTTAGTTAAAACCATTCTGCTATTGTATTTTTGCTATAACCCTATGTCTTTGACTGTAATGGTAGCTGCCATAAATCTAAGAAATAAACAATGGAGGGAAAACTAGGGCATCAATCGTACTATGGAGTGAAAAAAAGCAATCAGAGCTACTTTTAAGAAATGCTTACCCAGCATTTCTGCAGTTCTGTGTTTCTTATACAGAACCTTTGACAATGTTAAATATTCGATGCTGATTTTTTTTTTATTTCCAAAAGAAATCATAAAATAAGCAGCCTATTGTGCTCAGAGTAAGGTTGTGATCACTGTACTATATGTCAAGTCATACTTTCAGACTCTGCTAAAAATACAACCTTGTGAAAATCCCTGTTACTGCTAACAGCCCTCTGAAGTTCTTTGAAGTGCAGTGTGACTGTCAAATCTGTCAACTGCTGAGGGAGCCTCTCACGGCACTCAAGAATGAAATATTTGATTTGTGAGCCAGGAAAAGTGGAATAGAGACGTGCTGACACGGAACTTCACAGGTTCAATAGTCTGTTCACCAGCGCTCGATCTGGGTACACAAACGTCAGATGCCAGAGGCAGATCAAAGCACCCCAGGTTTGCCCGCCAGCTGCTGTGTGGTACACAGGGACACTCAGAGCCATTAGAGAAGCCCATCCATGCCCCACACTGCAACCACATAAAAGGTTTTGCAGAACAGAGGCCAAAATGCAGAGGTAGTCATTAAGGGAGTAGTGCAGGAAGGCAAGTATCTGGAAAGACAATTTGGGCAAATCAAATTGAACAGAGTGATTCTGTGGCTCAAGGCATCCTGCAAGTCCTTG
Organism: Ceyx melanurus; assembly: GCA_024611195.1. Classification (NCBI taxonomy): domain Eukaryota; kingdom Metazoa; phylum Chordata; class Aves; order Coraciiformes; family Alcedinidae; genus Ceyx; species Ceyx melanurus. The sequence continues at coordinate 46,507 of JANHGL010016218.1, forward strand.
GGTTAAATGTAGTCTCTCTAGTGCACACAACCACAGGTTGTGGTCCTGCTGTTTGGGTGTCTCATAATCCCTGCCCCTTCTACCTATAGGGTAAAAGAATAAAGGGTAAAATAATACAGCCTCTAATTTTGGTTCTCAGGATCATTTTCTAGTGTTATGTATTATACAGGACAAGACCTGAACCACTTTATGACCCTGTTATGTTAGTCACTACCCAACTGTTACATCTCTGATCCAAACCTCCAAACCCCCCTCACACTCACACAGCTTTGAAAAGAAATGAGCACATAAAGAACATTTAGTCCTTCTCATTTCCAATTATGCCTCCTATTCAGGGACTGCAAAATGAAATTATGTCAGAGGACTGTGAGTGTGCTTCTTCATTGCTAATATAACACATTTTTAGTTTTTTCATCTCTGAGGTGACAAAAGAAGCTGCTGTCACTCTGATGACAAAACCAGACTTCTCAATATACTTTCACTTTTTGTCAAGTTCAATCTGAGCTAGTGTAAAGTTTGTTATTTTTTAATGTAATGGCTTAGCTCTTAAAATGCTGACATTTATTTGAACAAAATAAAAACAGTGTTACTTCTCTTTCTACTATCTGAACATACAAAGTATTGCTGTATGCTTTTATTCTCCAATATTCAAATCTCACTGTCCTGGTTTGGGTGAAAAGCAAGCAAGTTTTGTTCGGTGATTTTGCTTTTCAGCTTAAGGTTTCTAACTAACTG
>JANHGL010016219.1:0-35441 GCA_024611195.1 Ceyx melanurus
GTTCCCTGAGAAGGCCAAGATTAGCCTTTCTGAAGTCCAGGGTAGCAATCCTGCTTGTGGTCCTGGGTCTGCTGCCTACAATTCTAAACCTTTCCCTAAACAGCAGATTTCTCAATTGCTCCCCAGCTGATATTTCATCATTCAAGTGGTCTTGAAGCTGTTATAATTGAGCCTTAGCTTTGTGACAGGTCTCTGATCTACCACAAGCTCTTTTCATCTCCATCAAGCTTTCCTGTAGCCGCAAATAGTTTTTTTACTGTATGGCATCAAAAAGATAAACTTGAAAGAACATTACATTGCAGTTTCTTAAAGAAAACTCAAAGTGCAAGTTCCCATGGAAACTACAATTGAACATGTTCTGTCCAAACTATATACTCATCACAAAGCATTAGAATGTAATTGTTTCTCTGATTCAGTTGCAGGGCAGCTCTTTGTGTTGATTCATGCAGTTGAGATGTTCAGGCTTATGTCAAAACAAGCCAGAATCTTTCTAGCCATGTCTGCCTTTTGGAAGGGAGGACACTGTAGGGAGCTATGCTGCTGTTTCTTCTCATTTAATGGTGACATGTTTTACGAGTTCTGATAATCTGTCAACACTTAGGCTTTCAGTGTATTTTTTGAAGGAATAGAGTTCTTGAAAGCAGGAACTTCTTGTTGTGTTCTCCTTTGTGCACTATTGAAGTATTAATTGCATTAAAAGTTGGTAAGACTTGAAAAGTTGAAGAGAAATTTATTCCAGACCTCCACTATATAAAGAACTGTGTGACATATTCCCTCGCCCAAGATCACATGAAAGATGAGCACAGCATGATTACAGTTAGCTTGTCTGAATGGAACTGAGATACAAAACCACTCAGGAATAGGTTAATACATCGTTGAGGGCTGGCTGTTTTCTCTTGTATTGTGTGCATTGAATTGGGCCTCTTTTTTTTTTTTTTTTCTCACTGTTTTAATCTCTCAGTATTTTGCTGTATATCCTATCTCTCAGTTGAAGTTCTTCCTTTCCTATGAGCAGGAGGGATGTGCAGGCTGCTTCGAGCGACATTCTCAGTAACGCTTTTAAATGCACATCTGTTACTGTGTTATAGAATGCCTGAGGGGCAAGGCTGTGTTCATTAAATAGAGGTATGAGCCATGGCACATAGCTTGGTCAGAGTGGCATGGAAAAAATGACAGTCCTGTTCCATTTGGGAATAGGCCAAGCAGTATATAGCCTTGCTGAAGGTTCTCTTTCCAAAGTCATTTTACTCATGTCAGGAAGAGAACAAGGGAAGTATCACAGATTCCCAGGACTGTGTAGTTCTTCTTAGAGAACTACTTTAAAATGGATAGGATTGAGTGTGAAGTAAAATAACCTCCCAACAATCAACTCCTAGTTGGGAAGATCTTGGCCAAAAGCACCCAGCTGTCACTGCATTTTGATGGCAGTACAGTGTGCTTTCTCCATTTAGTCATGCTGTCTCATGCTGTTCTCCTGCCTAAAGAAGTTTAGGTCATTAAGTTGGGTATTATTCAGGAAAATGATCCTTGTCTCTGTATTAAAAAATAAATAAATACACACACACACATACTTGCTAGCTTCATGTTGTTCATCTCATTGTCTTCTTAAAAATTATATTCACTTCTGTAACCTGCAGGTGATGCTATCCATAATCACAGTGCTCTGTTCCTTGAGAACAGCTCTTTGAACATACTTTTCACTCAGGAGAGTCCTGGATCTCTAGACGCATCTGACCAACCACAAGGAAAACCAAGAAAGTTGAGTTTGGCAAGCACAAACAGTGAAAACTCAGGGTCCACAGAAAGCTTGCCATCAGCATACCTCGCCAACAGTGAGTGAAGCCTGGTGCCATGTGCTCTTTGATGTGTCAGTGACCTTTCTCTCCACAGCCTTTCTGTGGAAAAGTTTGTAATGAAAATGAAAAATAGCTCAGAAATTTGGGTAGGATGTAATTCTAAACAACTCAATTTTAAATAACACAATTTAACTTCCTCTTTTCTTTATAATTAAGTAGATAAAGTAATAGAAATTAAGTCACAGTTTTATATTAAGGTGCCACTCATAAGTAGTCGTTAAGGGTTTCATGCTAATGGGGGTTTAGAACCATGTTCCTAGCATGAAGGCATGTAGATAGTTAAGGCAGTTACCATAATTAAAAGTGCTATAAATCATTATATTGTCCTGTTATGAACTGTAGTAATATATAAATGTTCCAATTGCTATTTGGGAAGTATTTGCAATTCTTAATCTATAACACAATCATAAAAGAGATAATCTTTCACTCTACATTTTCTGTGAACCAGGAAGCGGTGGGAATCATGCTGAGGTGATTTCTGCTTTCTGCATCTTGGACCCAAAATAACTGGTTAGATTGTAGACATTTAAGTGATAATGAAGTCCATGAAAACAATAATTTTGTGCTTGATAGATAGCTTTACTGTAGGTCTAAATATAAAGATAAAAAAAGCAGAAGACTTCATTCAGTTATCTAGCTTACACATAAAGACACCAAGAGACTTATTAAGAAGATAACTTACAGAAATGTAATGCTATTTTGTTTGTGTTTTTGTAGTTACTGCAAAGTGGTGGGGAACAAAAAGAATAGATTATGCCTTGTATTGTCCAGATGTGCTGACAGCCTTTCCAACTGTGGCCCTGCCACATCTCTTCCATGCCAGCTACTGGGAATCGACAGACGTTGTGGCCTTCATTTTAAGACAGGTCATTGATTTTTTTTTTTCCTCCGCAACAAATAATTTTGTTATTAATAATTACATCTTTCAAAGGTGATCAGTCTTTTAAAAAAACACACCAATCTCTGCATATTACTATGATTTGTTGCAAGCCATCTGCTTTGCTAAGGCTGAATGCAGCAGAATTGTACTCAAGGGACTTAATCTGAGGCACTTTTCAAAATTATTCTCAAAATACTATTCCTTCAGAGAGGGCACCCAAGGAGAAACACTTAAGCACAGAAAACCAACTGTTCAACTCGAGTAATTTTCTGCTAGCTTGTGGAAGAAAAAGACTAAACTAGTTCTTATTCAAAATGAAGTAGCCTCATGCTATCCAGGATACCAGGGCATAACCCACAGATTACAGTAGGCAGGGCATGTGGTTTCAGGTCAAACAGAACATAAACCACAGATTCTGAAATCTGTGGGTTGTGTCCTAAAATCTCAGTGGAACATGCAAGTTTTTTGGTGTGTGATGCTTAAGCTGTAAGAACATGTAGTTTGTATGACACAATAGGATTCTGCATGTTCACAAGTTGCTGTCCTCTTCAGATGTTACTAGCCACAGGCCTGTCACTGCAGTGGTGAGTAATAATATCAAAATGTGATCAGAAACCATTCTATATGGGTATATGTGTAGAAGATCAGGACAGATGGAGTCAGGAATCTGACCTCTGCTCCATAAAGGACATTTAAATAGTATTTCTGTGGTCTTAAGCTGCTTTACTGACTTTCAGACCATGAGCAGACAATGTAACTGTCACTTGATATCATCCTACTGTTTTACCATTTTCTCTGAAAGAATGTACAAACTCTATTGTGAATGGAAAAGCTCTTCAATAAGTACTTGAAATTGTGTTGGTCAACAAAGCAAAAGCAGTTTGTTGATAAAATTCATGTGAACATGTGTCCTGTATCTCCTTCTGCTTTCATTGTGCTTTTGGTTCTGCAGTGTCATTCAGCTGGGGCAACAGTTACTTTCCCTTTCTTTGCCAAGTACCAGTACTCCCCAGGCCAAACACTGTTTTATTAAATTATTAATATAATTTCAGGTAATGAGGTATGAAAATGTAAATTTCAAGGAAAATGACAACCTGGATCCAGCAGCACTAAGTCTGTCCAATCCACGAGAAAAATGGCTACGCAAAAGGACACATGTCAAATTGAGAGTAAGTACAAATCTGAATATATATGGCAACTATAAAACTAGGGTTTGTCAGCAATTTGAATGGAGTTTGATCTCCCAAAGCATGAGTTTATGTAACTGAATATTACTAAAAATCAGAAAACTGAAAAGTAATCAAGAGGCAAACAAAAGAACTGTTACAAATAGGTACAATTTATTCTTGGTTTGTCACTACGTGTTGAGAGAAAGTGTATTTCTTTCTTTAAATAACAGAGGGGCTTTAAGTTTAAATTAAGCAAGGAGGTGGATCTGTTTTCTTATATGCTAGATAAATCCATAACTCCAGAAAAAAAATAAATTCTTCATTCTTCAGATGCCAGTTCAGTTAGAAATGTCTGTTAAGATGCATGTGTCTTACATATAATGATGTGACTCTATAGGACCACTTGAAGTGAATCAGCATTTCCTTCAGTGTTCTCTCTTAATTGGTTATCTTGGGTGCTTTCACTAGACAGTCTGTTCAGGAACCCACCATTGCTGGAAACATGGCTCCAGCTGCAACAGGAATGCAATTTTGCTAGTGCTCTAAGGTACATTGTGATGTAGCTCAAACACATTGTCCAGGACTGTGTTTCTATGTCACCATTCATAATAATAGAGACAGTAGCCTCATTACAGAAGCAAACACTGCCCTTCCCAACTGCTACTCTTATTTCAGAATGTGACTGCTAATCACCGAGCTAATGATGTCATTGCAGCAGAAGATGGTCCTCAGGTTCTAGTTGGACGCTTTATGTATGGACCTCTGGACATGGTAGCTTTAACAGGTGAAAAGGTAAAGTCTGAGTAAACAAATTCCTTTTTTTTTTTTTTTCTTTTTTTTTTTTTCCTGAACAAGCTTTTGCTAGAAACAGTTGATGAATGAAGCACACACCACCACTTTGGCAAAAATATGCTGTAAGTGGACTTTCTGATAGCTGACCTTTTCCTCAGCTCTCATCCTTCTTAAATGATGCTGGCCTCTGGTTGATGATGAGTGTGCTGTGCAGTCATTTCTGCACCTGTACTCTGATTGTACCACCTACGGGAGACAATTAACTTTTTGAGAAAGGAGGACAAAGAGCTCCATAGTGGTTGGCAAATCACTAAAAGAAAAATTTATATCCTCCTAACCAGGTAAGACAACTAGACAAAGGAATAGCAATTCTAGAGGCTAGGTGACTGCTGTTTCTCATATACATGGAAGAGTAAAGCTTAGTTTTAGAGTTTAAGTAGTAATGTGACACTATTAGAACTGTTGCTACTGAAGATGCAAATTACAACACATTCAGTGTTTTAAATGCTGTAAAAGCAAACTAGGCTGAGGATACATTTCAGCATTTCAGTGATTTTACTGAGGCTAGTAGCTTTTACATTGAGTAAACCCTTTTATCCTGGCAAGACTTCTGGTTCAGCAATACCTATCATTTCTTCCTTGCACCAAATCTTATCCTTTAGAGAAATTAACTTCTGAATGTCATTAGTTCAGAATATATTTAGTGTTATTTATAGTTACATCCCAATGTCTTGTAACATCATTATGTCCCAAAGAGCATATCTGCAGAGTTATCAAGGATATCCACACAAACAACATGATTTCAGAAGCTGCTAGTGAGTCTTGTAGAGTATCTGGCTTCATTTGGAGCATTGACAAAATTGACGTAAACCTTATATGCCTGAGTTCTGTACCAAATGAGTACAGAAAGAGAGCTTGGCAGATACCTCTCTCAGATTAACAGACTTAGTGCTAAAATCTGCCAGTTCAAGTTAGGCAAAATATTTCACACACTTTGTTAATTTTGATGAAATAATTCAGTTGAACAGCAGGACTGAAGTGCCTGTGCTTTTAAAAAACTTTGGATAAAGTCCAGTTTTATTTAATATAAGTTTGGGTTAATATTGCATTTAGAATTAAATTCCCTAGCCACTTAGGAAATAGCTTTACGGCTTCCTTTGAATCCCTACTTTGGAGGCTGAATCAATGGGGTGAATTTAGCTGAAAGAGAATATGTTTAACCAGATTGATGAAACCTTTTGAAAAAAAAAATCTCTTGATAATTTGATGTGTTGAGGTTTTGCATTTGTAGGCAAGGTTATGATTTGAGAGGGAATTCATCAGTTCATTTTACGAATAAACAGATTAAATTTTCTGTTTTGTATTAAAAAACACAATATACATAAGAAAGTCGAAATATCTTCTAGTTCAGTGTTGCTGCTAAATGTCTGAGCTCTATACCCTCATTTGGCACCTGCAGTGCTAAGATGAGTGCTTTAAATGAAGGTAATAAATAAACTGTTGTATTATATGTTAGGAAGCATTTTCTAATTGAGTGGACCCTCCATGAAGTTTTCCTCAGTTTTGAAGTTCCTCCAAACTTTCTTGTAAGCTTTTAGTACAAGCCCTACTTGGACATACTAATGTGATCTAGGCTTGTCAGGCCTTGTAAATAAGGAATGTGTTGCTTACTGTTACACTAGATTTTGTTGTTTCCACAGGTTGATATCTTCATAATGACTGAACCATCATCGGGTAGGTGGGTGTACTTTGATACAGAGATATCCAACAGCAGTGGCCGGATATCCTACAACATACCCAAACAGAAGAGACTGAGAGTTGGTGTGTATCCCATCAAAATGGTGGTCAGGTAATAGCTTCAAGCTGGAACTACAGCTCTGATGGGTGGTTGTTATCAGAAAGATGGGGAGGTGGGTAAGATTGAAGAGGTTGTGGAGGAAGATTTGGGTCAATTGGTTACCTCTTCTTGGTCTTGTCACTGTGTTGTCAGCTTAGATTTGAAGAAGTGATTATTTATTTATTTGCCAGTTTCGATGTGCCCAGGCCAATGGGTTTTTCCCTACTGCAACAGGAATCCTCAGTGCATTTCAGTTTAGGAGCACTTTTTCTTCTAAACTTCAGGGACTGGATGAATGTAATCAGTCTTCTTGTGGCAAGAATGTATGCCTTGGGATATTTCGCAGCACATTCACTGGGGAGAAGACTGCTGAAGGGTGTAGTTTTGTGTTTTTCAGACTGATAAGAAGCTTATTAACAGTAGAGGATGTACTGCCTTGCTTTCAGTCACCTGCTTGTGATGTCAGGGTGATCAAAAAAGTTACCTTAATTCTATACTCAAGACCATGACTATTCTAAATTGGGAAAGCAAACAAACAAAACCCCAAACAAAAAATTTCCAACCCCAAATACAACAAACCCATGTGATTTCTAATAGTTTGCGAGTAACTGTAGGCCCCCAGAAAAGAAGTGTAGCTAATTTGTGTGCTGTGTGTGTATGTACATTTGTGTATGCATATATATATATATCTATATATATCTAGCATTAGTGTCTTACTTACACGCATTTGATTTCTTTAAATTAGTCACCTTCCCAGTTTCTCTTTGGAAAGCCCTTTCCTAAAAGTGTAAGTTTTAATTACCCTACATAGAACTGAATTTAGAAACCTCATTTGACTGCAGTCTTTGAAGCTGTAGATACAGCTGGATCTAATTTCAGGTCTTAAGTAAAATATATTCTGACGTTTTGCTCTTTAAATTTATTTTGTCGACTCTCCAGAGGGGACCAGAGCAGTGCTGCAAGTTACCTGACTGTGCTTCCCCGAGGAATGGAATGTGTTGTGTTCAGCATTGACGGATCATTTGCAGCAAGTGTTTCAATTATGGGAAGTGACCCCAAAGTCCGAGCTGGGGCTGTTGATGTTGTCAGGTGAGGTTTGCATACTTCACTTTTTAAGTCTCTGACATAACTGTTTGAACACAGTAGGAAAGAAGAGAGCAGAATAGTTAGGTTTTTTAGTAAATAACAAATCTGTAAAGGATGGGATTATTTGCAGATACATGTCTATATTTGCTTGGACATCAGGTCTGCCTGTTTTTCAGAGGACTCTTAGAATGCTATTGTTTTACTTGGAAATTTGTAGTTTAAGTTCCTACAGTTGCTTTTTGAGAATACAGCCTTGAAGTGGGGCCTTTTAATCCATTCTTGCAAGCCTCATAGTGTCATCCTGGATGAAATAGAGCTCTCATTTTGGAACTTGTATGGGAATGGACAGATGTCAGCTTTCAAGGGTTTCCACTCCCTACAGTTGAAAAGGCAGGAGATCTCCCTGAAGGTTTCAAAGGTAGCAGGACTTGATATGTAGCAAAGTCTGTTCTAAAAACATTTTAAAATAGCTTTCATATTTTATAGAATACATAAGAATTTATCTTGCCTTCCATCTAGCTACCTCGAGAAGTAGACATTAGTACTTAATTTCTTGATAGGAGTAGAGACTTAGGTATGCTACTTTCCACTTGTTGAAGATTAACGTCCACCTTCTAACTGGATCTGTGCTTAGAAAATAAATGCTCATTTGACCTGTGAGTTCTCTTTCTGCACCTACATAATTTACCTTCTGCTTCTGACAGACATTGGCAGGATCTGGGATATTTGATTATCTATATTACTGGTCGTCCAGATATGCAAAAACAGCGTGTGGTGTCGTGGTTGTCTCAACACAACTTCCCACAAGGGATGATCTTCTTCTCAGATGGACTTGTTCATGACCCACTGCGACAAAAGACCATTTTTCTCCGGAATCTCGTGCAAGAGGTACTAGAAACCTGATTATAGCCTTAAAAACTTTTCATAGAGAATGTCATTCAGTGAAGTTAAGAGATCTCCTTTTCTTTTGAACAGTAAATCTCACTGGCCATCAAAAAGGCTTTTTGACATTCCTCATTTCTTTTCTCACATTTTAAAGAGCAAGGAGGGCTGATAAAACATCCAGAGGGGCCTCCTGGCATGACAAATAAATAAATGATCACCTTGTTATTTCCTGTGTGCCTATCTGTAGTTCTTGCTGCCATGCAGGCAGGCAGATAGAGCTTTTAGTGGTTTACAGAATGAGGTTGTTAACAATGAGCTCACTGCTGCTTCGTTACAGAGTAAGTGCCATCCTTGCCGTGCATGATGTTCAATAAAACATTCACTTTAGAAGTAATATTTGTTTCAGTGCCACATCAAAATCTGTGCTGCATACGGTTCCATGAAGGATATTTCTGTGTACAATGTCTTGGCTCTGTCGCCATCCCAGATCTACATAGTTGGACGATCAACAAAGAAATACCAGGCACAGTGTCAAGTAAGTAACTAGCTACTCCATCAGGAAGTCCTAGGTGTAATAGGGAAATGTATGCATGTGAATGAATGTCCAAACACACCACCAAGAAAAAAAAAGAAGCAGTGACAGTGTTTCAGAGAGAGAAGGGCAGTGGCAGTTTTGGTTTCAGATGAGGCATTCTCTGGCAGGATGAATAGCAAAGAGAATGAAGGGGTCATACATTGTATCTGCAAGTGCATGTGTTGTGTATTCATGAATAACAAAAAAACAGGTCACTGGAAGAAAAAAAAAATAAGGGGAGAGTATTATTAGTGCTCTACAAGTATCTAACTGGGATGCCAAAGGTAGGAACTTAATGTCTCACAGAACTCCTAGGTTGAGGCAGCAGTAATGTGTCACTCTCTTTCCTTCCTGTTTCAGTTCCTCAGTGAAGGTTATGCAGCCCACTTGGCCTCTCTGGAGTTCAGTCTCCATTCACGACCCAAAAAGAACAACTCTCGAATGATACTGCGAAAAGGCAGCTTTGGCCTTCACTCCCAACCCGAATTTTTGCGCAAGAGAAACCATCTCCGCAGGACTATGTCTGTACAGCAGCCTGATCCACCTTCTTCGAACCCTAAGCCAGAGCGTGCGCAGAGCCAGCCTGAATCAGATAAGGATCATGACAGGCATTTGCCCTCCATTGCTTGGGTTCGAGGTGGAGTTCACAAATTTGAATCTGCTCCCTAGGAAGCTTGGGAATATAGATCTTGGATGCACCCCGTTAGACCTGTAGGCATGCCTCAGAGATCATATTTAGGCAGCTTCAAACTACAAGGGGAGCCTGTACCTCAGAGTCTTCCCTGCTTTGTAATCTGCCTTCTTACACCAACTGGGGAACTTCCAGTCTGTTCCTCTTAACATGTTTATTGGGAAAGTTTAAAGCAATTTAAAACTCACAAGTGCTTATAACATCAAAGCAACAGAAAGTATCTTTGGTTAATTTTTTGCAACAGATAAAATAAAATGTGCAATAAGAGAAAAACCTTTAACAGGCTGATTCTACTCAGAAGAAGGATTATCAGTTAGCTAGCTGCACCCAAAACAGTATAAAGAGTAGGTCCCATAGGTTAAAAAGAAGGTTTGCACTTTAAACAGTTTCCACTTCACTTTTGATAAAACAGTACACTTGCAAGGGAAGCAGAGGTAAGAACTACAAGGGGTGACCAGGATTTATACAGCAAGATGTTTTTTGGGTGACTTAAACCCAAGATTTCCTTTCAGCTTACCCCAGTATGGGCACTCATACTCGTGTGAGGTGCTGGACATCAAGTAAATGACAGAACTCCACTTATGAACCAACCCATTAAAACTTCACATTAGAAATAAGTGTCTGCCACAGTTTGAAGCAGTTAGTGTTGCTATATACAAAATAATGTGCAAGTGTACAAATATCACATCGTTTTGTGGCATTTAGTGACTGTGCAAAATGTGTGGACTACTCCAAGTAAGGAGATGGCTCTAACCACATCAGTCCGCAAACGGATCAGAAGATGGTAAGTTAAAGGGAACCTTTTTACTAAGGGATCTGCAAACATCAGAGCAATCACTTTTTTCATTATTCTAACCATAATCTTTACACTGAAGGAGAAAAAAAGTAATGGAATTCCTGTGGGTAAATAATTTACTTTCTCATTCTTTATAGCAACTGCTGTGTTAAGACAGTCTGTAGCATTCAGAATCCAATGCGTTTGAGATTCAAAGAACGGACGTGCCAAATTACAGGTATCAAGTAGACATTTTCCTAGTGATTTAAATTTCTCTCAGATCTCTCAGTGAACTTCCTAGAAGCAAAAAGTGTGCCATGTTCAGTAAGTGGTAATATTTCTGAGCATTGTAGTTAGTTTAACATAGTAGCAGTTTGCAGATTCTTCATGCAGATAATTTCACTGCACTACATTAATAGAATTTTCATGACTAAAATGAAGTGTGTTTTAAAACCTCCAGTGAAATTACAAATGGACATTAAAAACATATGAAACAAAACTATTGACACTGAGAAAGCTTGAAGTCAATAGGAGATTTCTTTTTCAGGTTTGTTTTAATTTTAGGGAGTTGAAGCAGAGAGGGTGCCATGCTTTCCTACCCTACTCTTTTTCAGGTTTTCCTAGTCTGTAGTTAGACCAGAAACAGCCTTTCAACAAACTTCAAGACCGTGCAGAAGTAATCCTAAGTGTCTATATTCCCTATTCACTCAAAACTTTCAGTGGGTTTTAAGGCAAAAGACACAGTACTATGCCATTCAAAAAGGCAGCAAAGTACCTTATAAATGAAGATATTTAATTTTTTAGACGTTACTTAGCGAGACTGTCAGTAACCTATTTCAAATTTCCTCTGGCATGTCAGTAATTAATTTTTTGTAATGCATCCTTTAAGAGGAAGAATAACATTTGCTGACAATTTAGAAAAGATATTAAAAGTTTCATAGCTCACAATAAGTGGGAGCAGGTTACATTACAGGGGGCTGGGTTTTTATGCTGTTGCCAAGTCAGTCAGCTGAAAAATATAAATGAAAGATACCCACAAACTGCACCTAAGCAGTCTTCAGGTTTACAGATGATCTCCTAGTAGTATCACACCTAGCTCTTTTTATCCCATAAACTTAGAGGAATTATTCTGTGTCCCATCATGGCCCGTTCATTCTAATCACATAGCCCATTTAATCTCCTGTCATCTGCTGCTAGGAGGCAAGTGCACAGTTACACCAGACTCCACACCCCCTCTATTCAGTTCACAGTTAGCATGCTCCTGATTGTTAGTTTTAAATAGGTACAGGAATCCAAGGCTTGTGAGGGAGAAACTCACTAGGAGTTCCTATTTTCAAATATAAAATTTGATGAGGCTACCTAAAAGTAGCATTAATCACAAAGGGGTTTTTTTAGTTACTGGGTGTTGCATGTCTCCTGACAGTAATCACTGTTCCTGCTGCAAAAGAGAATGTTTCTTTACCCAGCTACTTCTATCATACAAGAAACTCCAAAATCTATTTTTTCTGAAGTTGTTATAGTAGAAAGGCCTACCTTTTTTCAAAAGAGGGATCTGTGTGTTGCTGTGTGACTACTGTATAAAGGAACTAGTTCCTGAGCACTAGATTAGAGAAGGTTGTCAAGGTCTGTCTTTTACTGTTATAGATACGATGTTAGTTTACAGAGCACCATGTCATAAAAACTTTTTTCATTTCTATTAATAATTGGGTTACCTTTATATCAGTCACAGTGCTGGCTTCTTTTAAGAATATTGAGTTAGTACAACAAAGGAGTGTGTGTGAGAACTAAGGTGGTAACACTTCAAAGTTTCTACACATTCTGTTAAAGTCAAGCTGAAAATATTTTCCCCAACTTCTTCCTAGAATACATGAAAGCATAATTCCAACACTATTCCTCAGGGATAAAATGGTTTATCTTTGCTCATGTGCCTCCAGCTGAGCACTCTGGCAAATGGTGATACAGGAGCTCACTTGGAGGTTAATGCTTCATGTTAATTAGGAACTGATCTTCCAAAACATCAGCTGCCACATGCCTGTTTTAAAAACACCAGCCAGTTGACACTAAAATGGTAAAACTTCTCTTGGAGCTGAGAGTATGAACAAGATGAGTGTGATTTTTTAGACATCTCACAACTAGGCTGGATGTTTGACTTTGTGGCTGGGGACCTTATGCATGTTGAACCACTTGGTTTGTTGTCTTGTTGGTTGATTGGGTTATTTTTCCCTAGATATGGTTGGCAGGATCCCTGATGTTTGCCTGATGAATCACTGGTTTTATAGCATAATTTTTCAATCTTTTCTATTAAAAATTTCCCTTCTGATCAGAACTGCATGCAGTATATCATGGGCATTCAGTGTTTAAATAGGGCTTTCATAGAAGCATTATCAGTCCTCCTAAGCAGGCCTTTTTGAGGATAAGCTTGATCCTGAAGTCATCTTACTCTCTGACTGCAAGACCTCATTGCTGCAGTCTCTGCAGTTAGCACTTGCTTAAACTTCCTAAGCTGTGAAAGTGTTAAAAAAGCATGGGAAAGGGCCAGAAAAGTCAGGTGGGAATGGTGGGTGCCCAAGGAATGCAGGTTAGATTCAGCAGTAGTTTCAGCACCTTTAATGCCTCCAGACTGTTACAGAAAAGAGTATTCTTTTAACCTGCCTATACCTGATGAATGGAGGAAACAGTAAAACTGCAAAACACAAGACTGTTACTCCGGGGGTGATACAGCAGCAGAACAAGTCAATGCAGAGGCCACCATTGGAAGCATTTACTTCTTTGCCTTGTTGGTATGGATCCAGTATTAAATTACTGTTTTAAAAAAAACCCCAAAACTGTGATTAAGACCAGTGGTAGACTTATCTGAGCTAATTGTGAAAACACACCTCCATAACTGGGGTGTTTTGTTTCTGTGAGTGCATATCTGTGTAGCTACTGGAAGATAAGTAAAGTTTTGGTTTTGCTTTCACAAGCAAGTTTGTAACCAATATCCTTTCTTAAAAAAAACCAAAACACAACAAAACCAACAATGGTTGTTTATCCAGTTTTATTAAGTGTGAAAAAATATATCCTTGTATAAAGAGTGCAGAATTTTGAATGACATTTTTAAAGTGTTTGCATACACTAGTGCTCTTGGAACAGATTCTTGCTTGACCAAAGTATTCCTATTTAGTTTTGTGGCATGCTTTGTGTCTATTGAGTGCAAAATTTTGTTAGATCTAAAAATGACATTGATAATTCTTCTTATTCACCGGGGTTCATGAGAATTGCCATTTTGATGTGTATACATGAAAATAAGTGTCTTAATCCTTACAGCTTACATCACCCATTCCTCTAGTACCTAGGAAAGACTATTCTAGAGTTAAAACTTTCAGTGGTTATGTAGAAGTGGAACTATAAGTAAACTAGAGGAAAAAAAAAGGACACACCTTAATCTACTATTAAAATATGCAAAGCAGTGACATTTCATCTGGAACCCCCACCATTCTTCAAAATAGCCTGGTTTTGCCATTATTAGTGAAGAAATTGTCCCATTTATACATTGCAGTATTTAGGCTAGGGCCCTACTTAGGTGTTTAAGCAAATCCCCAATACTTAGATCTATAGTATCATCATGTACTTCACAGAATACATTTAAAAAGGGAAATTCCCTCCCCCCTTCTTTCTATATTGTCTCCTGTCTGAAATTTGCTAAAAAACTTTGTTTATAAGCATTTTTAATAATACCTGAAAGCAATAGGTATTTTCAGCTATTAAAATTTGTAAGTGCAACAATTGTTACTGAATAAAACTTTCTTCCCTCTTGTATCTAAGCTACAAAGGTGAGTACATTATAAAAGTACTAGGTGATTGGAGTATGGGCAGTTTTTAATAAGCTCATGGGCTTAATGGTAAGAAGGTGTTGTATACTGCAGTTTCATTTTTCTGATTAGAGCTTGAAATGTGGGATCTGAACTCAAGATTTCTGCAATGAAATGTTAATTTCAGGAATGTAGGGAAGAAAGTGTAATTTTTCATCCTCATTTAGAGCTGGTACAGAAAAGAATTCCCATAAACACAAAAACTCAACTTACCTCCTCAGCTTTACTTAAGAGCAGTGATTCCCTATGGTCCATGTTAATAGCTTCAACAGTAGTTGTGGGTTTAACAAGGTAATTTAACTTCTATTATGTTTAATCACTGAAGTGTAAATACAGGTTCTTACAGATGATCCTAAATTCAGTCCCCCATTAAAAAAAATGGATGGAATAACACATCTTTCAGGATGAGAAGAGCTCTTTTTTTCAGAAGCAAGAAATGGCCTGGAGCAGCTAAATCTTGAGCCATGGACTCTGGAGTTGAAGTCTGGTGTTTGTATTTTCTCTTTCCCTCAATTTTAGTTCAAGCCCAAGGTAAGGGGATTACAGTTACCCTCTATTTGTAATTGTGTCAATAAGCAACCTTTGAAACTGGATATAACTGTGGGGGATGGAGGAGCACAAAACAAACTTAACAGTAAATTTATCATTTGTAAGGATGTACAGAACTTATATGGGGAAGAGAGAAGGGCAGGTTTACTGTGACATGCTAGGAGATGGTATACCAGAGATTACAATGCTGAAACAATTGACAGATTGCAAGCTTTAAACGTAAAGTTATTCTGGGATAACTGATGTTGGGCCCTGCATAACTTACTTTTCTATTTGTGGGGGAGGGAAGGGAGCAATCAACTTACAACTGGATTCGTACAAGGAAATTTGGAATTGTACATGTTCTTTCAGTCTATAGTTTTATTAAGTGTATACTTTTAAATATTGTTTGTCAGTGAGAAGGTTCTATCTGGTGACAAATGCTTATATTTCTTATGACTGCCTTGTAAAGACTAAAAATGTACAATAATGAATTTCTTAATATGAAGTAAGGAGTAAGATTTCTACAACTGGTATAGATTTTGATGTGAGATGGTTTTTAAAATCTTATAACAGATTAGTCACTTAAATAAAACTTGTACTTGCCTTTAACGTGTCACTAATTTTTCTTAACAGTGATGTGGGGAGTTAGTAGATTGTCATTGTACAGGTCCTAGTAACCAGTTGAAACAGTATAAAAATAGAGACTGTTTAATACAGCTGACTGTAAAAAATACTTAGACTGGACATTGACTTTCCACAAAATGCAGCCCTCCTTTTTTGAAAAGTCGTATCAAAAATATCATTAATGAAACAGCATCTTTGTGAAAGCTTTATAGAAATGCAAAGAAGAACTTCAGGCTACAGTGTATAACTAAAAGACAGACGTTGGCAGTCAAGTTAAACGTTGCTTTTGTACTACAAGATGCTATTTAAAGCAGCAGCAAGAAATTCCATAAAGTTGGCCTGATTTGTCTGGAACTTAAGAATTTTGGATTAATTAGGCTAATCTAATAGCAATCCTTAAGGCCATAAACTAGTCCCAATGTGTGGCTTCTCATGGCATGAGCAACTCCACAAAAACCTGTTGCCTTGGAATGGCAGTTGTGGTCAGAACTCAAAAGCTACTACTGTTTCATTGACTTCCAGTTAAACATGATACTTAACTTTTGATTTCTTTGTATACAGAAAAAAAAAAAGGCTTTCAAAATAATGGAGCAATATTTTTAGTGTGAAAAAGTACTCATACTGAAACATGGTAATTGGATACCTGCCTGAATACTACTATTACCTGTGATCACCCTTCATAAGTCTGTGGCCCTTGCTCTGGCCATTCCTACTGGTCAGTTCAATATAACTTTCCAAGTACTTACTGTGTTAAGTCACACTTAGCAGGACATAATACATTGTTGTACAATTTTGAATCTCCTGTTCACTTAAAAAGAGAAAGCAAGTCAAGGGAAGTCCTGAGCTGCTTTGTCAAGAAAGATAAAATGTCATAGCTTGTTGAGTGTATAGAGTGCTACACAGATCTCTCATTAATATATGTTTATAAACAATAGTTACAGCCATCTCTGTCTAGGTACCACGTGCTTGATAGAGTTCTTTGCTCGCCTTCTGAGAGCTTGAGAAAATTCGAGATCAACGTACAGACTGTAAGTTTTGTGTCATTAGATAGTAGTAGTTTGATGTTGCATGTTGCCTACAGAAGAAAAACAAGATTGTCATTAGCAGCATGAATTCAGTAAGGTTAATTAACTAGTTGTCACGCAAATTGCTCGAAAAAATAAGATAGGAGCAAGGAAGAGGTCTGGGTCCTGTACGTTTTCACTGAACCTGTCTTTGTTGATAAAATAGGACATAGTATTCAGGATTTAATAACAAAAGGAACACTTTCACCATAAAGGGTGAAGATACTACTGTCAGTACAGAACTCTGTGAAGGTAATAGAGGTATTTACCTGGTAATGCTTCAATGAATTGACATTAGAAGTTATATTTAGAAACTTACAGCAAAGAATTCCCTTCCCATCCATTTAGGTGTAATTGCTGTTTTTAAAAATACCAGCAGTACAGGTGTTGTTATTGTGATATAGCATTGTCTTACCTGCTAAGATAATGCTAGGGATGGAAAAGAAAGTCTGTCAAATTAGCTCAGGGTGATAGTTTGTTCTGTCATGCTTTGTGATCTTCATTAGTAATCGATGAGAACTGAGGTCAAGTGACAAAGACATTAGTACCAGCAAGGTTCTGGTGCAAGGTGAGAAATGCTGCTGTTTGCAGAGAAGCCAAACTTAATTGCTAACCCACAAGGTTTTTCACTAATCTAAAATGTAGAGGTGAATTTTTTCAACTGCAGAATGATCTGCTGTATTAGAGACAGACAGTGAATATGAGGGAAGAAGCCTGGGGTTCCACATAATATTACTTTAAAGAAGCATAGGTTAAGCCTTTCATTCTCCAAACAGCAGGTTTCCTCCCAACAGATGCATGCAGGTATAGAGGCAAGGTAAGTGAACAAATACTTTACCTGGTTGATACTATCTTCAGTTATGAATGAGAGAAACTGTCATATCACTAACAGATGGGAGAATAGTAGGAGTGAAATTTAATGAACTTTCAATGGATATGATAATCAACTTAATACAAGATTTAACCTAGAGTTATGTAGAAATGGTCCCATTGGTAAAAAACTGATTTATGTTTTAATTATGTAGGATTTAAAACCCTTACTTCTTTGAAGATAAAAGTATTTCAATGCTAAGCCCTATGTAGAGCGTTATAGGTGCTTGACATTTAATTATTGAATGCTTGACATAAAATCATCAGGTGTTCTAAGAGAAAAGAGATTTAGGGAATTGCCCTGTGAAAGTCTTCTGACCTTTAGTTTTTACTATTTTTGAGTTATGGGTACCATGGAATGTTTGTTAACATAAATGCTACCTAATAAAAGGATTTTCTTATAAAGGTGCAGGCACCAATGACAGCACCAGTGCAATGGGATTGCCCCCCAGTTTGGCACCTCTTTTTGACAGATGTAGAGAGATACTGTTCTCACACAAGTCAAAGGTAGGCTTTTGCTGGGAAAAAAATGTTTTCCACAAAAAAAGAAAACAAAGAGAGCATTTGACAGGCTTTAGAAGCTAAAAGTCTAGCTGTAGATTTAATCTGCATGGGTATCTTGAACAAAGAAAAGCTTTGCTACATTACAGCTGAGAAAGTTCTGCAACTATCCCTCATCCCGAGTTACAGGGATCACTTAGCCTGCAATTGGCAACATCCAAGTGGGAGGTAAGCTGTTGGTAAAAGTTGAGGAACAGTTAATGATATTTACCTCTCATCTTGCATGATGGCATCATCAAATGCCTGGGAGATATGCTTCAGTTGGCAAATCCCTGAGGAGACCATCTCCAACTCACAGTCAAGCTCTCTGCAAACAGAATGGTTGTTACTAAGGATCAAATGTGATCCTTGGATTACATTGCCCAAAGCCTCTATCCCTGCAGGAACTCTTAGTTATCTCTAGACTTTAGTTATTCTCTAGACTTCCAGAGAAGTTTAGGGCTGTAGCAATCATGCTCTTAATTCCACTCACTAACTGTTTCACATCTCCATTCATCCCTAAGACAGGTATCTTCCACTTCAAACACTGGGTTCAGATTCATCAGACTTAGATTCAGCTTCTAGCTTTGACATTTCTCATGTGACTTAGACCAAAACAAGAAACCTGCATGTGCATTATGAATTATTTCTCTAGCTCACAACCCTTTATCAAATTTGTGATAAAACTTTGAGGTAAGAATCTACTCTGTATAAATAGCATAAGCAGAGCTATTCCATTTTCTTTGCAATACCAAAAGCAACTTCGGAAAAGTTAGAGCTAAGTCAGTGACATGCAGTGAGAGCATTTTTCCATACCAGAAAGGCATCAGCAAAGAACTCAGGTTCATCACTGGTGTCTGATGGGGACTGCTGATGAGAAACATGGTGTAAACTTCCTCAGTGGGAGAGTGATTTTTAGTTCTTGTCATAGCACAAAATTATTTCACCTTCATGCAATGATCAGTCCCTGTCTCTAGAGGAACCTATAACAACTAATCAAAACAGCACACCCTTTCAGGGAAATAGGACAGCCACTTTCATATCTTGCCTTTCACCTTAAAAGATAATCGCCAATAAAATAAGTTAAAAAAAAAAAAAAAAAAAGGTTTACAAAAGAACGAAAAGAACGTGGCTTACATCTTTCTGCAGGCAGAAGCAGGTGATGCATAAGGGCTCTTCAGTGCTGCTGCTCTTTTTGATCTCCGGAGAGAGAGAGCATCTTTACCAAGCCAAGATGAGAAACCCCTCCATTCTCTATGTTCTGACACCTTTGTAGGCACAAGCAAGGCTCTTTTGCTGGATCTCGGGGTGCTTTTGGAACTGACTGCTGGAGAAACACTTCTCTTACAGCAAGGGGTCCGAGGTGTAGTGTTTCTTTCCTTGGTAGAACTGATTGCACGGCTCCTGCCGATGGATTCAGCTGGAAAGGTTAGCATTGAGTGTACTGGACTTTGGCAAGACTTCTGTATTTTCTGAAAGAAGTATTAGACATGTTATATTAATTCAATTAGCCTAGAATTAGGAGCCAGAAAGACAAGTTGAATCCCTACTTTCATTCTCCTATCAAGTTTAATCTAGCATAAATGCTTCTCAAACCTCTGTACCTATTTGTGTTGGAGGAGGCATTTGTTCCCCCAGTCTTTGGAACTTGACAAGGACTTCAGCAGCCAATGGAATAGGGGTCCTGCTGCTCTTATGCAGAAAAGAGACAGGCTCCCAACACAGAGCTGATTATGTTTAAAGTCAGAGGTCTCTGCCAAAGAGAAGTGCAAGCTTGAGCTTGCTACCCTGCTACCATCTAGTAGTTTTTGTCAGTCCGAATTTATATTGACTATAATGAAGAGTATGCTAATAAACAGTATGGGTTCAGGAAAATAAGTAAAATAAAAATAATCCAAAGCACTCTACACATTTATCAGAAAGAACTCTTTGCAAGCAATGTCATTCTCTACCCACCTTCCTCCTTGTGAAGGCTGCTCTGCCATACATGATGAAATACACTAGGGGAAAAGCACTTACTTAGTAATAAAAGTTTTAATTAAACTGCATTTTATATTTCTTTTCACCTTCCTCCCTGTTCTGCCAGCTCCATAACTTGCCTGTCCGTACTCCAGCAAGGATATAAAGATTTTACTACATAGTAGCAGAGACAACCATTATCGTATGCTATTTCATGAGATAGACTCTTTGAACTACAGCATTCTGTAAAGTCCAGGAATCTTAGTACTCAAGTTGAAGCAAAAACTAAACGACAGTTTAGCCCATGCTCCACTGCAAAGTCAAAGTACCTGAGATACTGTTTCGAAAGCATTTTTTGCTGTTCTTTTAATACGCTGAAAAGTTTGGCACTTCTGTCTTGCTTCCAGCCTTTCCCTAGTTGAGGTCTTATGAAAATTCAGGTCCGCTTGCTTTAATGGTTCTCGCTTCCTTAGAGACTTGCGGATGGTATTGAGAGAACTCAAAGATACTTTTCTCTTGAATTTATCAGGTACAGGGCTCTCATTCTCATCAAAGTCAGCTAGGAGCTGATGTTTCCTCCAGGACATTGTATCCTTCATATTTTGGAGCACAGATACCATCTTTTTCCAGTTCTTGGTCAACCTTATTTCAAAAACAGTCAGAATGAGAGCAAGGTACAAAGCAGTATGAAAAAGGAGAAATGGAAATTGTTTTACAATATATTCAATTACATTTGCCTAAAATAACAAAATCATAGCAGAACAGACTTCTCCTTGGAGACTTGAAGGAGAATACAGTTGATTTCTAAAGCTGTTTAGGTCTGTGCATGTCCACGAAGAAGTCTTACACTGCATTTCCAACACTGGACATTAGTCCTGATAAACTCAAGCTTGTGAGGTAGAACATAACTGCAAGTTTCGTGCTGGTGTCCCAGATTAAGGTCTTGCATCCCAATTTTTTGCCTTATTCAAAAGTCTTCCATGACTTTTTTTTTTTCCAAGTTTACACAACTGCCTTTGTCTCCTGCCTGAGTTGCTACCTGAACACTCATGCTTAAATCACACTTACGATTGAGGATACACAAATCCTAAAAGGGACAGAATTGTTAATGGCAGAAAACTTTAGTGGAAAGGGCCAAAATGCCTGTTAACTGTATGATTATGTAACAATTTAAGCAAATATATAGTTAATTATACTAATTTGCACTAGTACCAAGCTAAGGATACCACTAGAAAATGATTTCTTAAAAGCAATTGAAATGCAAATGCATTTTAGCAACTTGAATTGAGTGCAAATTAATTTTACTAATACCTCATTGCAGGTTAAAAAAGCTAGATCTCTACGATCATTATACTACATCTTAGCGAAGCCTACTCCTTACTACCTCTGATGTTCCAAATTGTCTCAATCTCTCACACGTATCCCTGTTTGTGTCGGAAAGCAACACAGCTTGCTGTAATCGTGTTAGTTCTCTTGCTAGCTCACAGCTTGTCCCGCTTCCTTTGGATAAACTGCTAACTACTGCTAATTAATTTATGATAGAAAATATTAAGATGAAACGCCTAGAAGGGAGTAGTTACCAGTCTAGGGTTACATTTTTATCAACCTGCCCTTGCACAAAGCAAGGGGTGGTGCTCCGTTTCAGCGCAACCCCACGGCAAAGGCTTGAGCCGCTGCTGCGCCGGGGCTGTTCGAGGCCGAGCGCGGTCACAGGCAGTGCCCTGGAGCTCATCCAGCAGCTTCCGCTACGCGGCCAGAGCTTGGCTCCCGTCCCCTGTGCTCTCTACTGCCAGGGGAGGCCAGAGCTGCCCGCACCGCTGCGGCCGAGCTAACAAAATCGGGTCTGCACTGCGGGGCGGACACGGCTGCTCAGGTCAGTCCCGGACGGCACGGTGGTTTCGCACGCTGGCGCCGGTTGAAACGTGTGCCAAAGGCGGCGCCGAGGCCGGAGGAGACCGGTGGAGGCCTCTCGCACGGCCAGGAAACGCGGGCAGAGACAGGGCTGCTGCCGGAGCTGTACTGGCAGCGGGGGACGCGGACGGGACCGGCACTGACCTGCCTCGCCGAGCGGGACCCTGCTCGCGCCGCCGCCGCGTTTGAATGGCGCCCCGCCCGCCCCGGCTCTCGGATTGGCGCCGCGGCCGCTCCCGTTCTCCTATTGGCTGCGCCGCGCGGGGGCGGTGACCGTTGCCTTGCGCGTGCGCGGTGACCGTTGCCTTGCGCGTGCGCGTCAGCTGCGGCTTTCCCGGGAGCGGGGAGCGGGTGCGGCTGGGCCGGTGGCTAGCGTGATGGGAATGGAGAGTACGTCACAGGCGGCTCCCCCGCTCGCAGCACAGCTGCGGGGGTTGTAGAGTCGTTGATAGATTGCCCGAGCTGTCCCCCTCCACCATCTGCGCGTTGGGTGCCTTGGAGCCGCGGCCTTAAGAGGTCTACGTCAGGAACAGCACAAGGATTCAGACGCTGTTACCCACTCGAGTACTCGGATCACGGCTTCTGTTACTTCAGGTAATTAATTACGAGCTAAGTAAGGCCTTAGAAAGTTTTTATCTCCGCTGGCTTCTGCGGCTCCTAGTGGCAGAGACAGCTGGTGTAAGGGCACTAACGTGCACTTACACACTTACGTGCCCTGTAACAAATCAGGCAACAAGAAGGCAAAGTGCAGAGAATATTGTTTGTTTTGGGTTGCATTCTTTTTTATCTTACCCGAGAAGAAAACAAGACATGCCAAGCAATTATCTTTAAAATACATATGCCTGAAAAAAATAGCTCTGGAAAGAGCTGCAGAAGCTTCTGTTTTTTCCAAAGGTTTGGATTCCCCACACCAGGTTAGACTCACAGCTGACAGCTAGAGATACCGCCGAAGCTCTGATTTGGTTTAGAGCCATGGGGAAGACAACCCAGTAACACTGCAGGATACATCTTGAGTCCCATGATTGACTTATAAACATACTTTCTATAAGTTCCTAACAGCTATGCTCTATGTAATGGTGTTTGTCCTTTTTGTATTCACACACTATAATATGGGTGGGTATACCTCAGTAAATATCCCTTATTAATAGACATGTTTCTAGGTGTTACAGCCCTATATACCATTCTTTCATCCATCCATAAGCTTTGTGGCATCCATAGTTGCTGATATGTTACACTGCTTTCCCTGTTCCCCTGCTACTCCTCATCTGCATAGGGAAAGTTTCAAGCTCTTCTCACTATCAAGGTGCAGCTCGAGACAGTATATTTTTAGGACTTGGCTTGAATTCTGGTCTGGACAGGCAAAATGGAACCATTAATCTAAAGATCTCCTAAATGACTAACAGTTCTGCAAAACAACTGGCGGGATATGGGGGTACTAAATACAAGCAATTGAGTT
The DNA here is from genome assembly GCA_024611195.1 of Ceyx melanurus. Lineage (NCBI taxonomy): Eukaryota > Metazoa > Chordata > Aves > Coraciiformes > Alcedinidae > Ceyx > Ceyx melanurus. The sequence goes on from JANHGL010016219.1 coordinate 23,352, forward strand.
GGTTGGCAATCATAGAATGGTTTGCGTTGGAAGGAACCTTAAATATCCAGTTCCAGCCCACCCCACCATAATCAGGGACATCTCTCACTAGACCCAGTTGTACAAAGCCCGATCCAACCTGGTGTTGAACACACCCGGTGATGCAGCATCCACAACCTCTCTGGGCAGCCTGTCCCAGTGTCTCACCATCCTCACAGTGGAGAACCTTCTTCCTAATTTCTAATCTACGCCTGTCCTCTTCCAGTTTGAAGCCATTACCCCTTGTCACTACAAGCATTTATAAAAAGTCTCTCTCCAGGTTTCTATAGGACCCTTCAGCTACTGGAAGGCTACAGTAAGGTCTCCCCAATTCTCGCAACCTGTCGTCATAGGAGAGGTGTCCGACATTTTGTTGAACTGGGGCCAGGCCACAACTGGAGCTGGTGTAAGCCATCCAGTCATGCTACTTTGCATGCAAGATTATGAATTCAGTAGATCCTCACAGTTCTCTGCAGATCTCAGAGATGTATCAGCTCTTGGGGCAAAAGGAACATTGCTCTTCACAAAAAGTCTCTTGTCAGGAGATCATGTTTTCAGTTGGAGTGAAAACAGGATAAAACATCAAGGTTTCACTCAAAACCAAGCAATTTGCCTTCTATAGATTCCTCATTAGTAACAGAGGTTGCTGCTTGTCAGCATGGGCTAAGCCTGCACCATGTATCTGAGAGACATGACTATCATTCATGCTTATGGGTCAGAATTTACAGAGCCCAACAAGAGACCATTAAGGGGGGGATCACTTGGTGTACGATATTTACAGGAAGTTCAAATACGTGATTGACTCAGAGCTTAATTTTTTTGTCATCACCTACCCAATGGAGTAAGCCACAGGGAGACAAAACATCCAGTGACACCTGCAAGCAATGAATGGAACTTTTAAAGGGTGTCAGTAAAGGATTTGAATCTTAACAGCAGTGCTTCTGAAAAGGAGATAACTTTACAGCAAGAGGGAGACAAAGGACAATTCAACATGCGTTAAAGTATTCGATGCGTTGAAGTATTGGACTTCGGAACTGGCTTCCTGTGTTTCCAGCATCATTTATTCTTGCCCTTGATTTGTTTTTATTTGTTGGAACTAAAGGCAGCTGTGAGCCCTTTTCCACCCTTACAGGCACCTCTAAAAAAAAAAAAAAAAAAAGGCCCTCCTCTATCTTTGCCTCTCACTGTAGAGCTTCAAACACCTTACCAATGAAGCTCATCTCACTGTTTTCATTTCAAATAGGGAAACTGAGGCATGGGGTGAGGAAGTGATTACCCCAAAGTCAGACCTGGCTTGATCTTGGCTTCAATGTAGTCAGAAGCACTATCCATGTATCACCAATTCCTACATCCTGTTGTTTGATATACTCCCTGTGCCTAGCTCTTAACAGCAGGATGTTAAGAACATACCATACCATGGCTAGTCCTGAGAGTCACCCCTTCCACTTGTCCAGCTTTCCAAGAAGTTACACTTACGAGGAGGCTCTTGCTCTAGCTTCCACACCTTCTAGACCTTTCAGTGGCAAAAGATATCATTGGTTGCACACAAAATAAATAACATGGAAGAAGGGACATTTCTTCTGGAATTTTATTGGCAACTGGGAGATTTCATCAGGCATTCTAGAACATACATAGCTGTGAAACATAGCTCTGAGTACTAGGTCTGTTTAATTTACCTCGCACAACTAGAACCAGGACAATATGAAGCCAAAACAATAAATCTGGAGGGTTGTAAGTAAAATCTCAGCAGAAGAGGTCTCTGCAGAACACAAAATCTCTGGGCTTCAGAAGCTGTTAATGAGAACAGACTCTCTCCTGTGCATGCAGAGCACTTCATCGATGTACAATGTATTCTCCTTGACCTGAATCTCCTCCTCCAAAGCAAGCTGTTGACGGCTCAGACCTTTCAATGCTGTCTCAGCCTGTGCCAATGTGTCCTTTAATCTAAAAGGGAAAGCATAGGCAGATACTAGTTGAAAAATGCATGAACAGTTTGTGAGCTTTTTTTTTCATGTAGGCTAAAATTTATAAGACAAAAAAGACAATATCCATGCAACTTCCTTTAAAGTGTCCTGCCCTTAAAGGAAAAGCAATTCCAAACCTTTCGGGGAGAACAGCTGAGACCCAATGTTACTTTAAGACATTAAATTAACCCAGTAATCTATACTGCAGATTTAATATCTTTCTTAATTTCCACTTGCCTTTGAATATTTTTTGTGAGTTCCTGAACTTCACTAATCAGCCTGCGCTGCACTGTGTCATAACACAATTCCACATTGGGGCGATGGTTTCTTGCTTCCAAGCGGGTCTGAGCCACTTTAACGGGGCCTTCCTTATCAGCAATTGCTTTCTTTAAGGCTGCAATGTTCTTCTCCTGTGAGGCAGTCTCATCCATTACCTTAACAAATCCAACAGAAGGAAGTGCTACACAGTCTCTTGCAATGGGTGAAATCACCAACAGCTTCCTTAATAGTTATAGTAATAACACAGTAACAATATGTTAAGATGTTATTTCATCAAAGAATATTTTACAAAGGATTATTATTCCTTCTCACTAGAAAGCAAGTGACACTGTTCTGAGTGAAACTCGAGATTTATGTTCAGCAGTTTTTCGTATTAACACTCAGTTTTCATGTATCAGGTTTTGACCATGTTGACCCTGATTCTATAAATTATTAGGCTCATATCAGAATTATGAAAATTCTATAGGACCCCCTTGTAACTAAAAATCACCAGGGAAATCCTGACTTTTCTGATATATACAGCAACACTTGTATCAAGTAAGTCCAGAAATTCACCTCTGTAGTGGTGCACACAGAACTGGGAAAGGAAGGGCAGAGAGAATGTGGCACAGGTTGCCAGTAGTGCAAAGGTAAAATTCCTAAAGTAGCTCAAACCACTGGATTGAGAAAACTGGTAGATAACCCAAGCCCACTGCTTCCACTTTTTCACTGACCATCCCTTACCACTTACCATTACAAGGAGTGTCTCTAGCTTGTGCTTAGCATCCTTGACTTCCTTCACCCTATTTCTGAATGCGACATTCACTGTCTCACATTGCTTGTGCATGTCATTTGCTGTCTGTGAGAGGATGCCATCAATCAGCGCCCTCAGTGCCAAAGAGTTGTTTCTCTGTTTGTCAGCCTTTTCAACATTTATGTTTGAGTAATGTATCCAGTCTTCAGGACTGACAAAACTGAAAGAGATTCAAAATAAAAGGTCATCAACTGTCAGCATCAGGTCCTCTGTAACTTAATAAATCTATAATTACTCCACAAAACCAAAAACAAAGCAGTACTATTACCTGCTCACCCCAGTGAATGCCAGTTGTGCTGGGAATTCTACAGGTAGAAAGTAAAGACCTTGTCTGTGGCAAGCATTTCAGAATGAAATAGACATGGGTAAGACAGAAATGGATTTTCTGAAGTCACAGAGCAACTTTGTTGTAACTTTCCCAAACAAAAGATTGAGATATTGTGGGGGGAAACAGATAATGACCAGTATTTCATGGAACACCTTTCATTAATTAAACTGTTATTACTAATGTAATTCAGCTGTTATTGTTAATAGCAGGTAGCTATTCACACAAACATTCACTTATTCTCTCACATGGTTCACCACCTCTAAGACAATCACTTATAGTACCTGGTTGGCACAATTATTACTTGAGATGCCAACCTCCAACTGTATCCCTAGAAATAGAAGGTCATACTTGGGCAGTAGTGGCTTGCAGGCAGGGTTTGGAAAGCTCCTCAGCAGGTTCCTTGTTTCACTGGCTACATACAAAAAGCTGTAATTGTTGCTTACACAGAGCAGCCAACACCATTCTGGGTGTGGTCTGAGTTACACAGCGGGGCTGCTGAAGCACACTAACGCTGCTGAGGCACGCTAATGTGCTAGCAGCAAGATCTGTCAGTCTCTTGGTGTTCTGTCGGTTCTCACAGAGCCAATAGAGTCATAGAATCATAGAATGTTTAGGGCTGGAAGGGACCTCCAAAGCCCATCTAGTCCGGTCTTTGGGAGACTGTCTCTCACACACTGCTTTCTCAGTATGTTTCCTCTTTTCAGCCCTTTTTTCTAGGATAGCTATTGTCTCCATCTAAACCATTCACACTAATTAACCCTCACAGAAGGGGTGCATTTGACAGGTTAATGATAGTCAGACACTGACTTCACATGTCCCAGTCCAGCACTAGGACCCCATGGGAGAGGAGAGGAAGTTAGATTAGTAAATCTGTTCTACATTTAAGCAATGTGTGATATTTTTCCTTGGCCGTGAGCCTCACAAATTTTGAGTAGTTAGTGCACTTCACTGGGAACAAGGTTATTGTGGCTTATTCACAGGCATATTACACAGATACTAAAGTGATGGACAGAATTATAAAAAAACCCAATCTGTTACAGACAGATGATGGACAGTCTGTTTTACACAAAAATACTTTAATCTTGCTATTACTGGAACAGCTCATACCACTTGTTCATTAAAGTAAATAACCACTTACTTTCCTTCTATTTTCACTGCATTATCAGCATATCTGATATCAGGATTGTTGTTTGTCAAGCTGGCACAGTAATCATCAAGCATCAAAGCTGTGAACTTGTCCTTCAGATCCATTTCCAGGTTGTATTTTGCTGAACGGTTTAGTCTAGGAGGAGAAACAACCAGATTCTAAGCCAAAGTATAGGGACTCATGGATGTCCCCAACCATGCCTGCATACATGCATTAGAAAATACAAATGCTGTCATGACATTCTTCATGTATGCTGTTAATTGCAGAGTTCCAAAATGTAGAGCATGAAGCTGCCTCCTTGAGTTGAGTTCTAACAAACAGAACTTCTCAGCATTGCTCATGGAATAGTATGAATTAGGACTAACCTCCTGTAACTAACTGTTCAGCACTGAAGGTGCTAAATTATTGGATGTCCGCTCAGCCTGATCCTACAGCATCTCAGAATTATGGCTGCCCTACTTTATAAGCTAACCAGCGTTCAGTTATGCTCTTTGCCTCTGCACCTGATTTGCTCATTGGTTTGTTCCAGTGTATGTCCAAGCAAAGCAATAACCCCTTGGAGGACTTCAGCTTCCTTTACCAGTTCCTGTTCCACTTCATCATGCACCAAGTCAATCCCAGCTCGCCCCTGCCTAAACGAAAAGAGGAAAAGACATGAGCTACATCATTCAAAGGCCTGCAGCTAACAGAAGGTGATGAAGCCCAGCTTTCCAAGTTGAAGGCCTTTCCTTGCCACATGGGACATTTTTCTCTTATGGCCTTGGTTCCCAGTGTTACAACATCTAAATCAGACCGACTCCACTGCAAAGAGAGGCAGGCCCTTTGCTTGCAGCTTTTTAAAGTTATTTGTTAAAAGTTAATAACCTAGATTTTTTTTTTCTCCCTGAATGCTTTTCTTCTTAATCATCTCACCTGTTCAGGAGACACTTTTGGGTAATGATGAGTAGCTCTTTACATCTCTCCAAGGATTTCTCCAGCCTAGTTTTGAAAGTCAACAGTACCTCTGTCTCAAGAACAATTTGTTCGAGCTTGTTACCTAATTCTTGTTTCCAGAATTTTATTTCTTCTTGTCTCTGTTCTATAGAATGAAAATTGCAAACAAGTATTAATACAAGCCCATCTTGTATCCCAGAGCACCGTGGGGCAGATCGTACATATGGCTAAAAATACTTATTCCACTGTGAGCGCATGTAGTGCTGCAGGCTGACGTGCGGAGACAGTTTGGCAACCCTGTGTCAAGAGGGTTGGTTGGAATAACTTTCTGTGTGTTTTGGAGAAGTAATTTACCCACAAAATAAATAAATATCTGCCTTAAAATAGCTTTAAAAATATTTTGCATTTTTCAATGTGATCAGATTGCATGCCACTGACATATATTCCTATTCACTATCAACTAATTGTGTAAGTTCACCTTAAACATATAGTTCAAAGAACACATCTTGACACTTGCAAAACACATGGGATTACCTATCTTCTTGTTGACATCACATTGGGTTTTCTGAGTTGCCTTTTCTATTTCATCAAGTAGCCTCCGACTCTCAGCTGTCATGCGCTCTGACCTGGATTTCTCAGTCTCTGTACTGGCACTCTGCATCTTGTTTGCAGTGTACCATTCTGAAGGATGAAACTTGGGTGGAGCTTGCAACAGTCTAGCCATTGGTTTTTAGAAAGCTCCTGGATGTAACACAGGTCAGTTCTTGAAATGTGGAACCTGAAAACAAGAATAGCATATTTGGCTGCAGAAGCAATAAGGGGAGAAGACAAGTCAGTGAGGGTGAGAAAAATTCTTGTCCCTGTTAGAGGTATGACAAGACTTCTTGCTCAAGGCTCCCAAGACTTTGCTGAGGTGCGAGGGAGAGAGTTTGGAGTGAATGAGGATATAGAAGAATTTGGAAATGGGAGCTAAGAGGACAGACAGTAAGAGGCTTGAAAGTGGAACTGAGAGAAAAAGATGGGCTGTCTGCAATGGATGAGGGAAGGGAAGGAGAAGGAGGCTTGAGAGGAAGGATGGAATTAGTAGACAATCGCAGCAAATGGAGAAAGAGTGAACGAATACAAAAAGTAGTGTCCCACAGGCTGGAGAAGCGAACACTTTTTAAAAATATGGCTGGAGAGGTGGATGAACTCTAGGTTGTAAAAATGAAAGGTAATGGTCATTAGGAAATAATAATAATAAAAAATATATAAATAGGACCTGAAAAACTGAAGGAGGAAATATAGCAGGTAAGTGAGGAAAAATCACAGCAGTTTATCTCCTGTTCTTGCACTACATTCATCCAGTGTTCCTGAGCCAACGCATCACCTCACACACAGCTGCTCCCCAGCGACGCACAGCGCTGCCCACACTCCAGCACAGGTGCCTGTAAAACTGCACCCTGCTCCCTCACACACCTGTCGGCTCCGAGCCTGGCCCCTGGACAAGTGCCGCGTCTCAGTTCCCCTTGGGGGGGGGGAGGGTGTGGGGTGTGGGTGTGTCCTCACACCTGTCTTCCCCACTCAATCTCCACAGCAACAACACATAGTTCCTTATTAAATGTACGGCTAAATATTCCAGGAGGTGGCTCCAAACAGCATGGAATTTAAACAAACGGGTTGCTATGGGAACAGCCACACTGCCTCTAACAGCCTTTTGTTAATTGCACCACGTGGAAGAAGCACAGCACATGCCAGCCAGCAATTCATTCCTGGTTAAGATATGCCTGGAAATAAAAACGTATTCTTTGTACAGTAATTGAGCGAGTTTCCACAGCTTTGGACAATAATTTTTGATAGATTTATTGCAGAATTGCATAAAGATTGTTAAAGCCTATGAAAGACATGTTAAGTACCTAGCTACCTAAAATGTCAGTCATAAAATATACTTACCAGTACGTGCCATTTTTGTGGCAACTATATTCTTTCCAGGAGCAAAAGGGTTTGGAAGCCAGACAGAAGAAATTAAGGAGACTAAAGAGCATTATATCACATAGTACAGTTATGCACCCTCTGTATAGCCCTAATGTAGATCAGAGCAGGGTTTCTCAGAACTCCCACGGTTCAAAGATTGCCAAGTGATAAAGCAGCAAGTAGCATTGGTCAACGGAAGTTCTACTACAGAGAAATGCAGGTATTTCAGAGTTGGCTTAAAAAGAAAGAAAGAAAACTTAAAAAAATAAACACAGGCTTCAGGATCCATAGGTTCAAGAAGCAGGAGATAATGGGCTGAAAGACAAGCAAGGAGACCAAACTATATATGCTAACTAATGCCAGAGGATGAACGCTGTGGTCACAGACAGCATGCTCCTGATTCACAAGGCAAAGTGAAACCATGACTAGGGTGAACACTGATCAGTATCCATTATATATCCATTAGATAAACCACTACTGAGGCAGACCTGTAAATCAGTGTGTAAGGTATTGCACACATGACATCTACAATTATTTGTACAAAAGACCAATGTTTCTGTGTTCCTTGGTTTGTACATTCTTGCCACTTTTGGTCTAGACATACTTTTTTTTTCCTCGATAATGAATATTCCTTTAACACCTTATTGTAGTATGTCAAATGAATTTGTCGAAAGCAGTAATTTGTATCACATGAACACAGGGAGCAGGAACCAGAGCCATTTCCACAGAAACAGATTTCCAATGACTTAAGTGCATCTGAACTCAAAACTATTTTGAACAGAGGTTTCCTTTGGCCAGCATGAGTCACAGAATATGTATCAGACTGCGTATCAGTCGTCTACCACATATTTTTATTTATTATTTTATTATTATACTCACAATAACATTCCAAGGCTTCTAGAAATATAAGCAAATTAAAGAGGAATGACAAAGGATTAATAATAAATGGAAATGCTGAGATATCTGAACGGCAGTTGAGAACAATGAATGGCTTTTATTTCTGAAAACGTGCTCAGTCACTTTGAAAGCCGAAGAATCCTCGAGTGCTGGTCCTCCAAAGACAGAATTGTGAGACCCGTGGGACTTCCTGCAGTTTTATTCCGAAACCCCAGTACCTGGGGCTGTCCTGACGCAACTCGTGAATGGCACCATCATAATTACCAATCCTAAATCTGCGTTCGCTGTTATCTTACCACAAAGGATAGCCTACATTTAAACTGTTAATGCGACATTTGCAACTGATCGTTCAATATGAATTATATGACATAAAGCTTTATCTTTACCTGGAGTGGTTTTGAGGGGTAAATCATCGTAGCCTCCCTGAAGTTGACAACAACGCGCTGTTCGTCAAGTACAGAAGTAAATTCAACTCGACAGGTAGGGCAATTTAAAAGAAAATGAGGCTTGTTAATTCCTGAAATCCGCTGCCCCTCGGTTGCCTACGCAGCCAGTCGGATATTCCCGCCGTCGGTCGATTGTCCCCGCTGCCCGTCGGCTGTTTCCAACTCCTGTCGACCGTCTCCACAGCTACTCGGTTATTTCCGTTACTAAGCATCGGCTGCTCCTCAGCCCATTGGCTGTTTCCTCCACCTTTCGGCTGTCTCCGCAGCTCGTCGGTTAATTCCGCTGAGAGTCGCTCTCCTCTGCAGCCGATCAAGTATCTCCGCTAACACAGGGCTGCGTCCGCAGATATACGGCAATTTCCGTCACCATTCGTCTACCTCCGCAACTAGTCGGGTATTTCCGCAGTCACTCGGCTATTTCCGTCACCATTCGGCTACCTCCGTACCAATCGTCAGCCTCCGTAGTGTATCGGCTTTCTCCGCTCCCCGTCGGCAGCTTCAGGCCACAGTCGGTAAGTTCCGTTGCCATTCGCGGACAGCAGAGGCACCCGTGTATTTCTGCATCTCGTCGTTTGTTTCCGTCCCCAAGCGGCCGACCGCGCAGCCACTCAGCTATTTCCGCACTTACATGTGTCTTTATATATTCAAGCACTTGAATATATAAAGAATAAGCCTTACATATTCAAGCACTTACATGTGTCTGTCTGTAGCAGCCACATCACATAGGAAAGTCAGCTGGAACTGAGGGAAGGTTTTATATATACATACATACATACATATATATATATATATATAGTATTGCCGCTTCTGTTGTACCTTGCTTATTGATTAAAAGTAGTCTGCTGTAATAATGGAAATGTGCATATCGTGTGTACCAGTTGTGGACATAGCTCTTATCATGCTCATTCTAATCACTTCTCCAAGACACTAGTACAGTGTGTTTATCCTTATAGTGTATTTGGTGGAGTTACAGGTGCAGATACTCAGAATTATGGTAATTGAAGAAAAAGTCAAAAAGTGGAGACAACAGCAATCATACAACGAAGATGAACAGCCCCTCCACCCTCTATTCACTTGCATTAAAGATGTGAGATTAGCTATACCAAGGACCTAGCTAGTTTGACCAGGTTATGTTTCATCTTATATTAATGTTTGTATTTAAGTTTTTCTGTTTCTATGTCACAGCAAAAGCCTAGCTACACTTCAAACAGAACTTAATGATCCAGACTTACAGCAAGTTAACTTATAAAACAGAGAAAAAAACCTTAAAACTCTTATTTTTATTTTTTTTAATTATAAATGGTCATCAATACAGAACCAATGCCATCTTTATAAATATCTACAAAAAGCATAAGTACAGGTTAAAAAAACATTCTTAACATCAGCAGAGGGCTTGTGGCTTTCAGTTTTCACTCCTATCAGGCTGTTCTTAGGGAAGAAACAATTTTTAAAGGCTTTTTTTTCTAAAGTATGTTTCTTTAGTCTACACTGGAGAGTTCCTCTCCCCCACAGTCCATGTCAAAGCGCACTACAGTCTCAACCACTGAGAGGATTTTGTACCTTGCTAGCATCCCCCTTTCCTACAATCCTAAATCATTCAAACATGCAATGTCATACACAGAACAGCCCCAACTGTTGCTGTTCATCATCAAGAAATTAATCCAGGACTGCCAACAAAGGCTTTAGCAAGTCTCTAAGAAAATCACAGGATCACAGGATGTTAGGGGTTGGAAGGGACCATGGAGATCTTTGAGCCAACCTCCCTGCCAGACTATCATCTAATCTAGCACAGGTCACACTTTAGATTTGACAATTACAGGCAAATGCAGTTGCATAAAATGGTCGTTCTGTCCTTCAGTCAGCAGGTAAGAGCCTGTGTTCACTTTCTGCTTTACAAGAACGGAGCGACACCTGTTTGTGTGAGTGCGGGCATGCATGTATGCTTGACACAGAAGGGGTAGGGTTAGAAGAGGCAATATTGCCCTAATGGTTGAGTACTCTAGGTTATTATTTGCTAAATTGAATTTTCCTTGTCCATCTGCTATTTCTTTTGTGCTATGCTCAACAAAGAAGTGGAATTGAAGGTGCTATCCTCTAGAGTTTTATCTGTATTATAAGGGGGAACACCTCTACAGCAGTTACTTGTCACTGCATAAAACCATGTCCCCAGCCTAACAGAAATATGAGCAGCAAATTTGCTCCCTGTGATCTTTAAACACAAGTATATTCAAATCCAACCTATTGCTGCAACAAAATGACAGCATTTGCCTTCCTTATGTTTGGGGTTGGTTTTTGTGTGTGTGTTTGTTTGTAGGTTTTTTTTGGTCTTTTTTCAAAGATATTTCCTCTTACTAACCTGTTGATGTAATGAACAATTTGGGGTGCTGCTCAGCAACAGTTCAGTCAGATGGAGATGCTGTTGAATGTAAGCAAAGGGACAGTAAAAAGGCAAGAAATAATACTACGTTCCATTTGCAAAATGTCTCTTCCCATTAGCACACTGTACATGACCCTTCTGGCTGTAGAGGTGTCAATGGTTTTATTCAAAGCATCGTAGATGATTGTATAGAGATTGGACATATGTGAAGACACACATGGGATCTGGTTTGTGACCCATCACCATCATGTCATCCACTTCTATCAGACGATCACAGTGAGCCATTTTCCTGCAGTAATAAATAAAACAGATACAGAAAATCAAGACTTAATGCTAAGGCCTGTAACTACTTCCAATACTAATTTTCTGCTCTGATTTCAGCATCACTGAACCAACTAAGAAATCCCGAGCAACATTTCATTTCACAATGAATTGTTCACGCTCAGGTTGGAGATTATTTTTGTGACTATGGAATATTCCTGTACTTCCCCTTTCTATACTGGATATGATCCAAAGCCCTATAGGGTTTGTTGTTCGTTTGTTTTCCCACTGACTCCCATTCACATTCCTGATATGTGTTGCATGTAGCCCAATCTCACATTCCTCTTCCCAAGACTCATTAAGCAGGGTCACAACAACAAACAAAGGGTCAAACAAACATGATCAAAACAAACAAACAAGCACTTCAAAGAGTGCTTCAGTATGGCGTTACTGGTGTCTGAAGCTCTATCAGAAGATCCAGGAAACTTTAGGCATGTATTTCCACAGCCTGTTAGTATACAGAAATGTCCTGGTTTGGGTGAAAACCAAGCAAATTCTGTTCAGTGATTTTACTTTTCAGCTTAAGTTTCTAACTAGCTGCACTTTCTAGAGTTAGTAGCATGTTTTGCAGACAGTGTCTGCTTCTAGCAGAGATAACACCTCATGTTTACAGTTACTACCAGGGATGGAATGC
>JANHGL010016221.1:0-18414 GCA_024611195.1 Ceyx melanurus
TATTTTTACTGTTTGGAATTGAGGTAGAATTTCCTGTCTGCAGGCTATGGTCTACACTGGGGGAGTTTCAACAGACACAGACAACATGCTTATAAGAAATGCTAATAGTCAGTGAACAATAGAATTATTTGTTGCAGTTTCAAAGACATTGCAATCCATTGGGAATGTAGCAATTTTGATTGGAGGCTTTAATGCTGGTTTAAATTACTAATATGCAATCAGAACACTATTTATGTTTTAGTATTTATGTTTTAGACATAGGAAAGTAGCGTAGAGTACTTTTGTGTGAAAGTAGAATTAGAATCAGTGTGGACTCCTTAATTTTTCATTAGCTCTGAAAAACATCTGTGTGGAAAGTGAGTGTGATTTTTCTACTCTCAGTGAATGTTCCCAGTCACAGGTGCTTATTTTGATGAGAAGGTGAGGATTTTACTGCATTTAACTTCTATCAGCCTTACAGAACCAATTCCACTCACTCTGGGTTGGGAAACAGCTCCCATAGTGTTGCTCCCTCCCCAGAAGACTCATTGATTTCTGGCCTCTGCAGTAATTGCACTGATTTTACATTCTCTCACATGAAGTACTGAGTTATGTGCTGGGAAGTTGTGCAGATCTCAATTGCACCCAAGATCCAGATAAACCAGTAATTACAGTCTGATTACATTCAGTGGGCTCTTGGTAACATTCAGTATTTATGCTACTAAATCTTTAGCAGGATGATGTAGGTTTAGTATGGGAAAGAACACAGCCACCTTTCAGGGATGTGAGCTGAGCTGGCCCCTGTCTTTCAATTCACTGACCAAAGAGTTAAGAAAATGCAGGATGGTTGTGATGGGCTAAAAGTAAATGGCCACATGACTGAGCCTAAGGAAGCCCCGGAGGTGATTTGAGTCATAGGTGCACCTTTGAGTCACAGTGCCTCCTGGGGTGATTGCTGGTTTATGACCTTAAGCAAGCATTGTTTTTCTGCAACTCCTTGACCAAGTAGCCACAGAAATTTGTATTTATTGGCGTTTTTGAAGTGTTGGTTTTGCAGGGCTTCCTTACTGACAACTTGGCCTTTGTTGGGATGGCCAGCGAGTTAAATTACATGGATTTTCAATCATCAAAGGCAGATGTTTCTCTAAAATTTTTTAATGCTAAAATAAGTATTTGTGGGTTTGAATTATAGATTAATTACTTTCCTTTCTATAGACGATGGGAACCTAACATGGAAGTGGAATGTTATCTGATTTGTAGCTAGACAGGCAAGTTGTACAGAGATTAAAATAACCAACTGCAGAAGTGAGGAAAGAATAAGAAATTGTGAGGGATGTTGGTAGAAAACGGAAATGTATATTTCACAGTATTCTGATGATGTTGTTCTCAGTTGTTTATTCACTCCACAGTTTCTAAGCAGCTCTATTTGTTAATAAAGCTGTGTGCGGATGTTATGGCCCATTCCAGAAAACATTGCAGTGCCTCTTAAAGATGTCTGCACTGGTAGTTGTTTGGCTGTTAAGGGACTTCAAGGAGCATATATTAGCCTAGTGATTACTATCCCATCATTGTCCTTCTGCTACAGGAGGTGACATCCCTGCAAAGCAAATGTCTCTATTATCATCCTTCTCTCAGAGTTGTTATAAAGTGGTAAAAATACATCTGTTCCGTTTCCAGAACATCATTTGCAGGTGGAAGCTTAATCTGTTACTTAAAAGACTTGTTAATATGACCAAAATGTGGCATGTAAAATCCTTGTCTTTTTCTGTCTTCATGACAAATATTGTGAAGAATAGTTGTCCAGAAGGAGTAAGATGCTCTGATCACATGATAGTTCTGGATGGGGTCTGCAAACCTCTTTGTTTTGCTGGCATCCACAGCATAGAATAAAATAGAAATAGAAAAAAAAAATAGAAAAAATCTCGTGCTTTGGTCAGGAATTTCTTTAAAAATTTTTTTTTTCTTTTAATAATTATCATTATATTTTACCAAACAAAATAGAGCCAACTATTCTTTGTTGAGATACAGCAATAAACAACGTGGTCATTTTCCATTGTCTTTACTCATCCTTCAAATGATGTTCTCATTGTTAGCAGGTTAATAACACCAAGAGTATACCCAGGAAAAAAGTGAGGAGTACGCAGTGATGTGCCTGTTTCTGGCAGCGGAGCCACAGCTAATCAGTCTGAGGTGCTGCCTACCCAGTAAAACAATAGTGTGAGCTAAAAAGGCTTGTGTACTCAAAAGTAGTTTAATCTAATTAGAACAGTTTACAGAATAGCAGAGCTGTGGTAAATTCATGCTTTGCCACGTGTCAGTACAAATGTCATGGATTCAGTAGTACTGGGGAGCTTATACTGCCTAAGAGTTGCCAGCAGATGTAGATGTTTGTGGCTACATGTTCAGGGATGACAGAGTAAGCAATTCTAAGAAAGTCAGCTATGTTTTTCTGAGTAGTGGTTAACCTAATAGAATAGTTTGATTATTTTTTTTTTGTATGGTTTATTCCTTTGATTTCACATGCCTTGAATTATATTTCGTTGCTGTAGGGGTTATGCTAACATTTTTCAAATGTTATGCTAACATTTTTGAATGCTTGTGTGATGCCAGTTTTGCTATAACATGGGATTGAAAATCCAGTCAGTGGCTCTTTTCCATTAATCATCATAGCACTCCATCTTATTTGTGCCATTTTGATATATGCTTAAAACTATGTTAACAAATTAAAGTTTCAAGCAAAGGCTGACACTCACGTGCCCATAACACTTAATTCTTGATTTTACTCTGACTCTATAATGATTTTATGCAGTCTCAGCTGTGCTGCTCAACTCTTTGCAGTTGCACTGCTTTTCTCCTCCAGCATGATTAGGTGCTGTATGAGTTGATGCAAGTGAAGAAATTTATGTCCAAAATTTACTTAGCCTATTTGAATTTTCTTCACACTTTTTTGGAAGAAATGTCCTGAGCACTTGGAAAAATATTGCAGGATCCATAGTTGAGCACTTTTTAATTGAAAATATTTTCTCCAAGTAAAACCATGCTATAAATTACAGCATACAGTATAAAATTAATTTTCATTAGCAAGCATCCTGGCATTGACCCAGCTGTACATAAAGCTGTTAGAACATGGTACAGAAATTTACTCTGTCCAAAACTGATGAAAAGCATTATGATGATGTTTTCTCCTGCTGACAAGCCTGCTTATAAGACAAAAACCCCCAATGCTTTGTTATTTAAAAATACACCAGTAGCTAAGAAGCTTTAACCAATCAACGTGGGATACATGTATTTTTAAGCTAGAAAAAGATTTCTGTTTTGGAGTTTTGCTTTCCTTGTGTTCATTGTTAGTCATGAAAACACTGTTTTAAATCATCTATTTCTGTGAAGAATTCCTGGGTGCAGAATAATGTGAATAGCCAAGAAATCCTGCATAGACTGTTGATGCAACTTCTTCCTAAGGTCTGTCCAAATTGAAATGTTTGGTTGTGAGTTGGTACTCGTGAGGGAGAAGTCCTAAAGTGGCTGGCAGTGCAGGATAATGGTGCAGGCATCCTGCCACATGTACCATACTGGTCCTAATGCTACTGGGAGCTGGGAGTCTTGATACTTTTAGCACAGGTCCTCTGGGTTCTCAGCTGTAGATTTATACCTTTCTGCATGCAACTATTTTTGCAGGCATCTCAGGCATATAAATACGGCTTGTCTGTGCCTAATTCTTGGCTGCATTAGTAGTTGGCTCTGGTTTGCTGTACTCACTTTTGCCAAGGCAGCACCAGAATCTGAGGAACCAGCCCCAAGGAAGGACTTGGTGGTGGAGTGGAGCAAACTCTTAATTATATAATAATTAAGTAGAGAATGGACAACAAACAAGGCAAACTTAATAAACAGCCTTGGGGGAAACTTTTTGAAACTATTTGGCTTTTCTTTGCAGATGTCTAGATAGGTGATGCAGAGTCTTACAGAGGGATATATACCTTAGTGTTTCTTTCTGATACTATCTACTCTTTCCAGAAAGCACAGTCTTTGTAATATAAAGGCTGATGATACACTATTGACATTTTTGTCTGGGTTCTGTCTGGCAGCATTTGCAGTGTTGTTAAACTACCTATTTTTCTAGTGTTCTTTAAGAACACCTGATAGGGGATAACACAATTTCATTTCTTGATTTCAGAACCAAATACTGCCAATGATAATCTTAGTTTCTGAGCAAATAAGCAAAGATACAGAACCTCCTCTTGTTAACTGAAAGACAAATGACTTTAAAGATGGTCTGAATAAATCAACTGGAAATGTGGCCTTTCTTTTTTTTTTTTTTTCCTATGCTTGCTACTCTGTTTGCTGAGGTTTTGGTTTAAGTGATCTGGCACATTCAGACCTATAGTATTAAAGATAAATTACAAACTCCTAAGCATGCTTCTCTTCACAGTGCTATGTTGCCCATCAAGTTTTCAATGTGCTGCAATGTCAAACTTCTTGTCTCTTTCATATAAAAGCAAAGGACAATAATTTCGAAATTATGCACTTTATTATTTTTTAAGATTAAAACTTTCTAAACAAGTTGAAGTGATATTCTATAGTAACTTATTTTACACAAAATACTAAAAATCTTAAAAACACATTCCAAAATGTGCTTACATTTTTATATTTGTCCACTAATGGCTAAAATATAAAAAGCCTATTTATATTCAAGTTTATTTCCATTTGAACACTCTTCCTCTTGTTTAAAGTTAATGTAAACAAAAAAAGTATTTATTTTATAATAATGTACGTTTGCAACTTACATGCTGAGATACCCACTCAGTTAACCTGTAAGGTAGCATGGGGTGTTTTAGCACAAATGACTAACTTATTCTGTACTAATTCACTCCTGAGCAGATCCATAGGTGATGAGGCGGATAGAGACGGTGAATGCAGAAAGGGCTGAACCTACTTTTAGTGCTTACGTAACACAAACAATATTTGGTGTTGACAAATGGAAAAGAGTGCTTGGTAATAAAGAACAAGATCACAACAGATAAAAGAACACCAAGTGTAGAGGGCATAACTGTAACAGACACACGGTGTTTGGAGGATGAACAATATAACAAACTAATTATGTTTCAGTACAAACAGTGCCCAGACAGGAGATGTGGTCTGAACCAAGCTCTTGGTGCATGTGGCTCATGCAGCCCAATTTACATCACACTTTTTTAATGAGTAATTGAGCTTAGCTCGGTGATATTTCAATGTGCAGTTCCTATACACGTGCAAGCCCAGAACCTGCACATTCTATTCAGAGGTGCCAACAACAGTGAGGCATTTCTGCAGTTACTTACATGCAGTCAAAAATCCAGTGGCACTCACAGTTTGAAATGTAGCTGCTTGTCACCTTTTTAACATTTTGGAAATGGAAATTCTAGATTTGTTTTTGTCAGTTAAGAGGAATAGAATTTATTGACAAGTATAAATAGATTAAAAAGCTGAAAATTTTATGTGCACCTAAAATACTAGAATAATGTTCTACAAAATAGAATTGTTTAGATAAATAGAAAATTACTTTTCTGGCCAATCGTTGCTTTATTTTAATAAATCATCATAAAAACCTTACCTTCTCTGACCCTTGGAAACTTTTTCACCAGGAAACTGCCCAATAAAACTTCATTTGAAGATTCACCTCAAATAAGCCACTGACTGTCTTTAAGCTCTTGAGAAACATCTTGGGATTTTTAATAATGTCTTGACATTAAATTCCTTGTATGTGCCTTTGAGTTCACTTAGACCATACACAGCAACCTTTCACTTTACAATGCATTAATTTCAGGTAATGGTGTATTTTGTGTTGGTTGGTTTTTTTTTATTTGTTTGTTTCGTTTCTTTTCCTCTCTTTCAGTATACTATAAAATAAATTACTTCGGAAACAGCAAATAAAAATTGCCAAAATATGGTTCCTCTGAGTATAATTAAAACATTGAAAGAAAACACATTCCTAAATGACAGTAAGGAGAACAGTGGGAAACAGGCTATATTAGTTCCTATAGGTCTGACATATTTTAATATGCACAGCAATTTCTTTTTTTTTCTCAGAATGAACAAAATTTACTTTGTGATGTTCTTAATAGGAGATTTCCTTAACCTGAACTTGAACTTGAACCTGAATGGAAAATAAACTTTGAATTGTTGGTTCATGTCACCTGCTACCTTTTTTAGCTGATTGAAGCCTACACAGAATTACTAGGCTCAATTTTTGTTTGCTACTGTGTGTATAACGGAATGTGATATAGCTCTATAGTGACTATATATTTATAGCTCTATAGTAACTATAGTAACAATAAATTTAAATTGCAGTATCTCTAATTTTTTCTTTTCTTTTTTTCTGTACACTGTGGTGTTTTTATACTGAAGATATGATGCAAAAATAGTCAAGAAAAAAAAAAATCAAGGTGTATTAAAGAGAAATTACATTCCAGCAAATAATATAAAATCTGTCAGGTTTCTTCTGAATTTTGCTAGTGGCTTGAATGTGAGAGAATTCAGTCTTCCTCCTGTTTAAAAGGGCATGGCATAGCTATGGGTTAGACTTCCATTGCAAGATTGCCTTTAAATTGACCTGTGATTTGTGGCCAGAAAGCTTCCTGGGCAGCTATTGTTTGGTTCAAAGTATCAGGCATATATTTTGCATATGTCTCAGGTAGGAGACATTGCATCATACCTGAAAGGCTTCAGAGAAATTGGCGGTGTGAATTCTTGTATCTAGCTTGAACTCTGAGTGATGGTTGGCTTTCTAGGAGTGCAGAGGACAGCCCTTGCAGAGAGGTCATCCTGATGAAAGGTCATCCAGGAAGTACTTACATTTAATATCTGAGCAGTAGTAAGTTTGTCCTGAGCTTTTCCTCTGTCTCTGTTGATTGATCCACCATATGAAAGGAACTGAGGTTTGCCCAGGATGGCTGCCTCTTTGTGGAGCCTGTCTTCATGGTAGGTTTCAAAGACATGCCTTAAATCTCACTTTTTGAAATGTGCAAGTTGATTGTGTGTTCTACGGGTTGCCAGTGTGAATAGCTGGCAGCAAGGCATGGTGAGCTGCACATGCCTAGCTGGTCCTCTGGTGGGATCATCTAATGTACTTGGATGTTGAGGATAATGTTCCTTTGGAGCATTACAAAGGCTGAAGGAGATGATGAAGTGGTCATTTTGAAATGGTTAGATTTTTTTTTTAAATTTTTTTTTTTTGAGACCCACCGCAGCCCAGGAGATAATGGATGAGAGCGCAGCAGAAATGATAATCTTCTAGAGATTTTGTGCATGTTGAAAGTGAATGATGTGGTAGCCCCCTGTGAAATGGATACCCAGCTGTGGAAAAGCTCTTGACCTGTTTTGGTCACTGCTGGTGCAAGCTGTTGTCAGTGTAAACATTAATAAGATCCCCTCTCAGTCTTTTCTCCAGGCTAAACAACCCCAGGGCTCTCAGACTTACCTCATAAGGGAGATGTTTCAGTCCCTTCATTACCTTTGTAGTCTCTTTTGGTGGAAGTTTGAATGGCTTAATTTTTTTACATACTAACAAAACTTTTCTTGCTGATATTGCTCATTTGGTATTAGGGTCACAGTGGTATCCCTCGCTTTGGTGCCTGGCAATAAATGACAACTCACTGCACAAAACAGCTGGTTGTAAGTCAGAGGTTCTTCTGAAATGCTATTTGTTTGATGTGCATTCTGTGGGTTATTTTACCTTTATGTGACATGTTGATTAAAGGATGGAAGAAACTATAAAGTAGCTGTATTCTTTAAAAAACTCTTTCTCTTGTTCTTGCCTCATAGCTTGCTACAGAAAAAAAAAATATTTCCAACCAGTTATCCTCATAATCCCTTTGGGACCAAAAAATGGGGTGACGGTTGCTTCAGGTGACAGCACATTTTGTGTGCTAACAATTACATGCAGACAGAACCCATTGTTCAAGCAAAGCAAACCTACAGCTAGGGCCCTGTACTCTCCCCTCTGCAGGAGAAGTCAGACAATGACATATTCACAGGGGAATGGAAATGGGAGATTTAATGGAGCTATCTGCCAATGCAATCCCTTTCCAAATTGCTGCCATTTCTCCACAGGAATTTCAGGGCTCCTCCAACTGTGATTTTTCTGGGTGCCCTTTTAAAGCTCTTAACCAAGATAGTCAGAATAACCCTTTGGCTCTTAGATTCTTGAAAGAAATTGTATTAGAATGGAGTTCATGCTGTTTGAAGCCAGAAGGAAAGAAGAAAAGAGAATAAAAAGAAAAAATGCAAAAAATTCCTGTTGTCAATCTCATAGGATTCTTTCTTTTGTTGCTGAAATGTTGGTTTTGCTCAATGGGTGTAAATAGTTACTTGATTTCCAGGCTTCAAAATCTTATAGGCAGTAAGACTTCTTGAATTTTCTTTGTGTGGAATGATTATTTGCATGTACAGCATTTCCAATGGCCTCATATTTGTGGGTTGTCAGTGTCTCTTCTGTGGACTGGATGACTTTATGTCCAAATTTTTTTAGTATCCTCCAGTCTGGAGTATATTGTGCTTTTTAACATGTGTATGTGTGATTAACTGGGATATCTGTTGACATGTTTGAATGGAATACTTGGGGATTTCCATTAAACTCAGCAGGATTGAGCAGTTCTGGAAACAAATAAAAAATACTCATGCAGAGCACTCAAAACTCAGTTACCCCAAGAATGTGAGCTACTGAAAGATGGTGAGAGTTTCAACAAGTCCAAGTGCCAGGTCCTGCACTTACATCACAACAACCCTAGGCAAAGCTAGTCTTGGGGAAGAGTGGCTGGAAAGCTACTCAGTGGAAAAGGCTGTGGGTGTGCTGGTCAACAACTGCACATGAGCCAACAGTGTGTCCAGGTGGCCAAGAAGACCAGCAGCATCCTGCCTTGTATCAAAGAGCGTGGCCAGCAGGTCTAGGTAAGTGATTGTCCTGCTGTAGTCATTATTGGTGAGGCTGCACCTCTAATTTTTTGGGCCCCTTGCTCCAAGCAAGACTTGGAGGTTCTGGAACATGTCCAGAGAAGGGCAATGAAGCTGGTGAAGGGTCTAAAGCACAAGTCTTAAGATGAATGGCTGAGGGTCCTGGGGATGCTTAGACTGGAGAAAAGGCGACTCGGGGAAACTTTTCTTTCTGACTACCTGAAAGGAGGTTGTGGAGAGGTAGGAGTGGGTCTCTTCTCCCAAGTAACAAATGGCAGGACAAGAAGAAATAGAAAGTTGTGCCAGGGGAGGTTTAGACTGGACACTAAGAAAAGTTTAATCACCAGAAGTGTCGTCAGTCCCTGGAACAGGCTGCCCAAGGAAGTGATTTAGTCACCACGCTGGAGGTATTTAGGAGAGTATAGATATGGCACTTACAGACATGGTTTAGTGATGTACTTAGCAGGCCTGGGTGAAGGGTTGGACTTGATCTTAAAGGTCTTTTCCAACCTAAGCAGTGTTATGATTCTATTTTTCCTATTGTACTTTGCTGCCTGTTTTTTTGTAGATACTTGACACATCTTTTAAAGACATCTCTATCTTGAAGTATACATCTCTATATATCTATATCTCAACTGACTTGAAATCAGAAGGTTGAGAAGCTTAAATCCAACAAATAAAAACTAATGATGTCAAGTTGGAAAAGGTCCAAAAATCCATTCTTGGTATATTATGTTGCTTTTTTTTTTTTTTTTTTTTTTTGTCAATGAAATGTACTCTACGTGGTTTTCTTTGTTTCTTTGCAATAGCAAAGCAAGGACAAATTCAGCAACTTACTGCAACTTCTGGAGTGACATCAGCAGAAGGAAAAGACAAAGCAAAGCAAAAAAAAAGCTGGTGCTCACAACAATGACATCTGACAACCATCTGACAAAGTGTAGAGCCTGTGCTGGCCAGCTCTGCCTGCCAGCATATAGATTTTAAACTCTGCATGACACCCAGATGTTACAGTGATGGGCAATAAAATAACATTGTTTTGTTCACAATGAAGATGACTCGGGATGCTCAAGAGACAGGGAGTGATTCATATGCAGCCTTCAGACCTCCACCAGCTGCAAGATGTTTTGTTTGCCCTTGGGAATTCAATAACTGGGATGAGAAACCAAGAGTTATTAGTGTGTTTTTGCTACTATTAGTTAATTTACAAATGTTCCATGTTCAAGTTGTTGCTTATTCTTCAGGTGGCTGCAGCAGGGATGTGGTAAGTTCTAGAAGTAAGACATACTATAGTAAGACATACTATAATGAATGAATTCTTAGTGGAATTAATTCTTCTACTGTTACAAGCCACAGAAGTGAGCAGCACAAGGCAAAGCAAATGAGCTACAGAGTGGGTTCTCCTCTGCTATGAGTGCCTTTCTGAACAAATAGCACCGTGCTCTTTCTGAGTTCTGCACCTGATATTTGGATTACCTTTGCATAATTCTATTATTTTAGATTTTTTTTTCTTCCTAGAGGGTGACTGAATGCAGGGTCCCAAGCTACAGTCATTCTTTTCATTGCAAGAGATATGCAAAGAAAAGTGTAGCTCAGTTTGATTTTATAATTTCCTTTTAATTGGTTTGTACTCGTTCAGGGCCATTTACTGCTATATCCTGTTCTTGCTGGGAACAGAGCTTGTTGCTCTTGTGCTTCTTCTCTGTTTTTCAAGCCTAACTCTCTAGACTTTTCAGCATGTGAGAACACAAAGCTAACTAAACTCATCACATCTGTCATAAAATGTTATGTGAAAGTATTACAACCCAGGGAACTGATGCAGAAATTATATTAAAAAATTACTTGCATGGTAGAAAAATAACACAACTGGTTATTCTGAGAGACATCTCCAGGTGTCCTGGTTCCTTTACCTAAGAGGATTTGAAGACAAGGTTCTAAAAGTTAAAAAATATTTTCTTTGGTGATGTTGCATTCTTTAAAAGCTCTTATTTTTCTTCTTTTATCACAGCTTGACAATTATGATTACCAGCAAGGGTCTAATTTGACAAGGCCAATTCAGGAATTCAACTGCTGCCTGGCACTATCTTCTGTGCAAACCTACACAACCATGAACATTCAGCTGAAGCTTTGTGCAGCATGGGATACAGATGGATGTTTTTGCCAAGTCTAGGATTTTGTGTACAAATGCTTCCACTCTAGAAAAAAAAATATTAAAATCCACACATATAGTTAATGGAAGTAATTTAAAAAATAGCTTTTGAATATTGAAAACATTGTTCTAAAGGTAGGTATGCTGAATTTTTCTGCTAGGTTTTAACTCTCTTTTAACCTTTTCTACTTCTTGGTTTAATTTTCCTTTGAATATGCATTTTGACAGGTCTATCTTAATGACTATGTTGTTCAGCTGAAATTTTTTCTGTGTTTCCTAATGAAAAGAGCCTCCTTCTGCTTCACCAGTTTCATTTGTGTGTTACAACAAAACAGTGCAGGAGGATTACATTTGTCAAACAAAAAGAAAACATATTCCAAGGACATATCTACTTTCCAAACACTAATGGCATTCTTTGCCTAGGTCTATAATAAGAATTTTTAACTGCTGCAGAAGCTCAGTAAAACTCCCTGGTAGCTTACCAATATGATAATGCCCCATGCTTTTTTTACTGCCTTCCAGTGTAGCTGTTTTAACACCACCTCCTTCACTGGGAATCTTGGTGTGTACTGTTAGCTACAGCTGATGACATTGTTTCTTCACACTTGCTCCCAGCTCCAGAAATTCTGGACCACCAGATTTCTCAGCAAGGTAGCCAACAGCAGCTGGTTTCTTTGCCAGCAGATGTGGTGCCCACTAAGGTCCTGTTAGCATTGCATTTAGGAGCTGGCGAAGCATTTTGTGTATCTGGAAGTAAATGACGTATGATCTGTGTCTTTCTTATTGTGCCTTCAGGGAAAGTGATGAAGAAATGGTTGCATCTCAGAGAATGAGAAGTTTTGGAGAAAATGGCTGGAGAAAGGTCAAATTTGTGACTATTGTATGTTGTGAAATGTACATTGTGAAACTAATGAAAAACTTATGAAATTCATTTTTACTGAGTAGAGGAGAGGCAGAATCTGGCCCATAGGGAGAAGCAATAAGTATGGAATAGGAACAGTAAAATAGTTCTATTTACATAAAGACTTAATAAAACAAACTGTGTTATTTTAGCTGAGTCTGCCCAGTTTACTATCCAAACACAATACTTAATGATACATAATTGGCATCTGATCAGTACCACATAAGTGGAATGTGGTTGTGCAATGGTCTGTCTTTGGAGCCATTTCCTTTCTTGGTGCATTACCAGTAAATTCTGCTACACAGTGCTGGGAGAGAATGTGTGAGGGAGTGGGAGCTCCAAATGTGCTGTTGGAAGATGTGGTATAATCCTTTGCTATGATAATAAAATCATGGTGTTTCTGACTCTGTATTCTACTCCAGAGGTTTCTGCAGCCTTTGGTCTCAGTCAGATGAAGGCTCAGCCTGGAGTTGCTCAAAGCCCTTGAACTGCTGTAGTGCAGGACGCTTGGTCCAGTCACCCCTTCCTTTGCCTTCTGCTGTGTTCACACCCAAACCAGCATCACCAGAAAGCTTGGCTGTGACAGATGCATTGTAGTTCTGCAGGCACAGTTGGGAAAGGGCACAGAAGGCCTTGCTTTGCTCAGAAGGATGTGGGAATGAATGTGATCTGCAAATACAAAATGCTTTATCCCCTCATGGTAATTTTCTTCCTTATTCCTTTTTGTTTGTTTGTTTGTTTTATTTTTTATTTCCTTTCCTCTTATAGTGCCATAATAATGGTATCCTTTAGATACACAGTGGCGTTCTCTGTGATATTTTGAATTTTTCAGTGTAGTCTGCCTACAGGACTATTGTGAAAACCCCCTCTCATTCACTCAAGTTGATGCAAGAAATAACCCTGACTCTGTGATATAGGGCTGCTTGCTTTCCTTATGAGCACTTTTGGGCTTCGTTCCTATTTTTTTTCTGCCATAACTGGCTTCCAGAGTTTGGAAGGCCCTCATTTTTTAAAAGATGAAGGATTGAAAAGAAAAAGGTTATTTCTTGGTGGAGGTAGGTATAACTGAGCTCACAGCTACAGTTCTGCTCTTTATAGCTCAATAATTCAGTCAAAATTTATTATTTTTAATTAGCAAGCTCAAAACTACTCTAGGTCATGACTGGGGTGTCTTTAGGAAGCACCTATCTCTTCCTGGATATACTAGGAAAGCACTGATGGATGAGACACACTGAGTCACCATGGAGCTGGTGCACACAAAAAAGGTCTAGATGACTTCTGGTGGTCCTCCCAGGCTCCAGTTCCTGTCATTTTTCTATTAACTGAGACCAGACATATATTTCAGGAGGATATGGAACTGAGATTTTTTTTGTACTTTCAAGAGTTAAAGATGCCTTGTTCCTCCCCTTTTTTACCTCTCACCCCCCTGTATTTGGAAGTGTTTGCTTTAATGTCAGCCAAATTTGATGTGTTTTTTTTTTTCTTAACGTATCTGTAAATACATATGCATAACATTCCTGTCACCAGGAAAAATGTGGAGTTTCAATTGTGGTCAGAAAGAGCTCTGAAGTTTGTATAATGTTTTTTGTTCCTGGGTTGTTTTTTGTTTTGTTTTGTTTTGTTTTAAATTTATTCCTAGACCTTCGTATTACTGTGATTTCATAGCATGGCACAAATCACTTTGCTGGTGCTTGTGGTTTACCCTCAGTAAATCAGCAGAATAAAGCATTTCATATAAGAAAAGCTTTCCACAAAACCTAGGTACTCTGAGGGATGTAAGTGGAGTAATTTCCATTTTCCTTTGTATTCTTGGCCACCAATCAACACAAGCAGTTTTGCTCTACAGCTATGCACTTTTGCAGGTTGGATTAGATTCTGAAGCTTTGCCCTATTTGCCTCAGATCAGGGGGAAAGAGGAAGACTGAAGGAAACCATTAGGTATCCCAATCTAAAGAAAAAATGTCAAACCTCATTCTTACTCTGAACTTCTTTTATTTAAGAAGAGAGTTTCAACCAGGAACTCAAACTTTACAGGTTCAAATGCCTTTTGCAAGATAACTTCTCATTTGGTAATACATATAACTGATATCTATTTATATTTGCTTTTTATGAATATAGGCAAGTGACTCTAAATCTTCAGGGGCATTTGTGAATTTTAGATGTAGAGGATGGAAAGTAGGTGTGGAATGAGCTGAACTAGTGTTTATGTGCCAGCTAAGCGGATTAGATCAGACACTGGCAAGAAAAACATGAGTAGCAGTAGACTAGGGAGCACTCAGCAGTGTGTGTTTGTCTAGGTCTTGAGTTTTGGTCAAGCTGATATGAATATGGGAAATACTGAGAAGGATAACGTTGTGTGATTTGTATGATTTTATTTGTTTGCCTATTTGATAAAGTTCTGAGATATGCTTGGGAGCCCCAGTCCTTTTGTACTGCTGAAGTGTGGAAAATTGACAGGTCCTCTCAGATGAGGTAGCAGGTGGTTAACATGATAAAAAGAAAAATCATTTACTCTAAACCATTTCTTCCTCATCTCATTCTGAGATCTGTGGGTTAGGGAGAGGAATGCAGTCACTAATTCTTATTAGGCTGTAGACCACACTAAATATGTGTTTCCTGCAGCTGTGCACCTGGGAGGCTTTTCCCTCAGCAGTAATACTAAAACTAATCCCATCGTATTCCAGGCACACTAAAAAGGGAGCTTGAAAATGTTTTTGGCATTTATCTGTTCTTTTGAACTGCGCCATATCAATATAAATGGTTTTACACATGGAATGACTCTAAGCTACTTGTCCTTCTCCATTTTTTAGGTGCAAAAGATTCAAGAGGTGAGAACATGAACCTATATTTAGCTATCACCTAGCTAACTAGGATCTAGATGTCATATATAGCTATATTTCTAGGTGAAACACTTCTACCTGCTGGAGTCATAGTAGACTATATATTGCTAAAGCATAAGTGGAAAATATTCTGCACTTTGAGCATGAAAAGACTTGTTCTATCCTTGTGCAGTGAAATTCCAGCTGCAGACAGTGTAGAGTAGGGTAATTATCACAGAATCTCAGGAAATGACAGATTTGTTGCAATAACTTCTTTTTTTTTAATCTTTTGTTGTTTATCAAAGGACTGCCACGAAATCGGAGGCTCTTGTCTTGATTTCTTGCTGAAATTAAGAGGAATAGTTTTATGTATGTCTTCCTGAACAATTTCTGAAACACTCCAGCTGACACAATGATTTCTGAACTGTACTCAGCTGCTAAATTGTTTGTAAACTGTATTTCTTGCATGGATTGTGTTCTGGTCTCTTAAAGAGACCAGCTGTGGATGTATTTGCAGTTTGAGAAAGCTGGACCAGTGATCTAATCTAGCAGGTTTAGTCACTGCTCGTTGGCTGACATAAAGGCAAAACCAATGGGGAGCATGTGCTTTTTCTCTCCACAGTCTCTAACTCTGCCCTCTGTTGCCATTTAACTTAATCAGAGGACTCTTGGTACCTCAGGTCTGTAAGGGTATATTAAGTCCCAAACATCATAAGGGCAGATTGGTAAAGACTTCAGAGAAATAACACTACATGTAATGGAAGCAGAAGAATACAAAACAATTATACAAAGCAAAGAATGAAATGCAAAATCAAGGATCAGAAGGTATCTAGTGATGAGTCTGTAATGAAAAAAAAAAGAAAAAAAACCCCAAACAAAAGACCCCAACAAAAACACACAAACCAAAACACACACACAAAACACAAACAAAAACCCCAAATCTAAAATCTACTGTTTGCTTTCAAGTGTCCTGAAATTCTGTTGCCTCAAACAGGCTTTCCTATAGGCCCTTGGACAAAGACACGAAGATTGCTTCTAAAACTTTAGTGAATACAGAGAAAGTGTTCCTGGATTTGTGTTTATTTAGAGAATTCCCCTTATTACACCAAATTCTTAAATATCTTGAAAATACTTTATTCCTGTGTTTGGTTTAGAAAATAATCTTTAATTGATGGCAATTATTATGGAGTGTAACCAAAAGATGGTAGAAGTTAATTATATTTTCCTACCAATTAGACAAGAAACTGAGGTTTTTTTTTACTGTTTTATGAGTTCTACTGTCTTATTGGAAAGGAATTATGTTATGGATGCTGTTTCTTACTGGAAAGTAAGTTTTTACAACAATTTGAGTGATAAAAAATGCTTCACAGCTTTTGTTCAAATTTAACTGTAAACTTCCTTTCATTAAGTTGCTAATAATAAATGGACACTGACCTCTAGGATGCAGCAAGAAAAGAATAAATCACGTTAAGAAAGGCACTTGTCAGACCAAGGAGAAGTGTGTTCATTTAAACACTTCTATGGTGGGCAACTCCTGTATGGGACTTTGCCTATAGTGACAAGAAGATCCAACCAGACCCTCAAAAAAGAACTAGTTTCCCAAAACATGAGGACCTGGAGAGGGGACCAGAAAGGCTAAGGCATGTTTTTTACCTTTTAACAGTGAACCTGTCAGTATTTCTAGTGTTTAATCTTAATACCTGTGTGATTTAATCTTCTTGATGACATTTTCAAGGACAATTACTAGATTAATGAAATTATCTTCCTCTCAAAGCCCTTTGATGTCAGGGGAAAAGGTTTGCAGTGACTTCATTTGCTTCTGAATCAGTTCCAGTCTGGTGGCATCCCAGAAGTGCCTGAAATGATTCTATGTACAACTATGCAGCCTATGATGGGTTTTGGATTATCAGTGCAGTCAAGGAGGCCAATAATATTAGGGAAATAACTGTTTACTGGACTTTCAGTGCAGAAAAAATCCCAAACAACAAAACCAAAATAACCAAGCACTCAAAAAAAAAAAGCTTTTATCCCCACCTCCAAGCATTTTCAAGTTCAAACACCTCACAAACCAAAGCACATAACATCTTCCAAAACATAGAAAATCCCTTAAGAAAAGGTTTCTCATAATCACAAATTTCCTTGCAGGAGGTTGCTCAACAACTCTTACGCAGTATTTCCATTATGTGCAAAGCAAAACCAAAAGCTTGTAGTGGTCCAGCTTGTCTTCACTTGCTGCTGTAACTGGGAGTCTGTTCTTCATCTGCTTTGCTCTCAGCTCCTTTATAAGGTGAATATGAGTTAGGAATGTAACTCTGGTAACAGATTTCATGGTTGTGAAGTAGCTTTATCACTTTCCTATTTTTTTTTTCCATAAATTTCAGAAGGACTAATGCCTGATATTCAACCAGTGTGGTACAACACTGCAGAAACACTTTGGGTAGGTGGAGGTTATTCTGATCACGGACAATTTATTAATTAATTTTAAATTATTGACATTCGACTATAGTTTTCCTCTAGCTTAGTTTTTGGATCTCAAGGTTCCAAGCTGAAGATAGACATGGGGAATAAATAAAAGAAACAAGGACAATGTGTGATTCATATACTTTTGGCTTCAGAAGAGAAACAGTTTGTCCAAAGGAAGCAGGGGGAGTAAGACATATTTTTTCCTATATAAGGTTTTAAAAGAAAATCTACAGGCACAAAGAGCCACAAAGTCTCTAATAGGTGAAATAAGAAAATTTCCCTGCCTTTTATAAAGTTGTAACATTTTTTTGTGCCTTTAAACGTACCCTGATATTAAATCATTCTTATACAACTCTGAATTGTTACAGAACTGTATTGCAGAAGGGGAAAAATAAAGGTATTCTTTGTACAAGCAAAAGGAGTTTTAACCTCCTGTGAAATTGTAGTTCTTTCCTTCATCTCCCTGCTGTTGTGTTTTTTGGGTTTTTTGTGGTTTTTTAGGCAGCTGCTATCTACAGGTGTGGAGTCATACCTTGTTCTATCCACAGACCTGCAGTACCACAGTCCTCCTCTCAGTTAGTGTCAACCCAAGTTTACAAGCCAAGAGGGTTTGCCACTGGCAAGAGTAGTCTCAGAAAAGAACATACAAGGTAATTGCAGATGAGGCATGTGAGCGCCTCAGGCTCTTTGTAAATGAATAAAGTGTTAATGTTCATGGTGAGTTAAACAGCTGCAGTTCACTTTGAGCATTACGCAACTTTTGAAAAAGCAAATTTCCCTGTTCTTATTAAATTAACAGTTTGACAAAACTTGGCCATCAGGAGTACTTTGAAAAGGAGTGATTAGTAAAGGATGCTGTCTTTTATTGTATTGAAAAAATGGATATACTAATTTTATTTTTTTTTTTTTTTTGGTGACTCACATATGTACAGTTCGTGTGGAATGTGGTTCCACAGGGGAACCATTTATGTGTTAAAATTCAAGGCCTTTCTTCCCTGAAAAACTTTTATAGGAAGAAAAAAAAAAGGATCAGTCTCATAGTTATACCTAAGCTTAATTTTTTTTTTTAAATTATTTTGTCTAGGAGTTTCAACATGGTAATTTTATTTTATTTTTTTTTCATAAAAAGCAAAAGTTTGAAAATATTTAGAAATTAAAATATCTTCTGAAAAACATTTGGG